>JALPQI010017501.1:0-22645 GCA_025490895.1 Thaumatotibia leucotreta | reverse complement strand
GGCGCAGAGCCTTTGTAGTGCCAACAATTTAGTGTTAACGCATTTGTATTGAAGTGCGCTGGCCCATATGGATGCTGAATGTGTAATAATAGGTTCCATAACATGTTGATAAATAGTTCTAATATTTTCAGGATGTACACCCCAAGTGGGTCTTATGAAATTCTTAAGTTTATTGTACAGTTTTTTGGCTTTTTCAGTAATATAGTCTACATGTTTAATGAATTTTAATTTACTGTCTATAATGACGCCCAAATATTTAATATGACTCACAAATGGTACGGGAATGTCTTCGGAAGTAATGGTAATTCTATTAGTTTTGTTGGTGAAGGCTATTGCTTGGGTTTTGTCTCGACCAAACTCGAGCTTTACGCTGTGTCCCCAATCACTAATCAGTTTGATTGCATTATTAGTGATGTTTTGCAGTTCATCCGTGGTTTTGGCATGACATATTAATAGAACATCGTCTGCATAGGCCTGAAGATGACAGCCAGGAGGCATGGCGGTTTCCAGCAGCTCGTCTAGTATCAGATTCCACAGTATCGGACCGACCACTGATCCCTGGATACAACCTCTAGTCATCTGTTTCTCTGTGTAGAGGTCGGCGAATCCCACTCGGACGATTCGGTTGGTAACATAGCTGTTCAGAATGCGATATATGTTTTTGGGACAGTTGTTATTTTTTAGTCTACGAAAGATAGCCGGCCACCAGGCGTTGTCGAAAGCGGCTTTTATATCTAACGATACTGCAAGAGTATGTTCGCCTCGGCTTTTGGCATTCTCAACAACGCTGAGAGCATCCTTAATGGCAGCTGTGGTGTTGGTTTGTAGTCGAAATCCGTACTGTTTATGGACGATCTTACCATTGCAATACATGTGGTATGTGAGTCTGTTCACTATGAGTTTCTCTAGAAGTTTGCCGAAGACGTTGACTAGTCCGATAGGACGGTAGGAGGATGCCTTGTTGTAGTCCGGCCTGCTTGGTTTGGGAATGATCTTGGTAATGGTTATTTTCCAAGCGTCTGGAAAATATTGCAATTGGAGGCATCGATTCATGATAGCGGTAATTGTTTCTGGGAAAATTTTGGTAATTTGCAAGCAAATGTCAGCGGTAAGATGGTCATTTCCGGGGGCTTTTTTGTGGCCGATTGTTTGCAAGGTTTCGATGACTTCTGTAACTGTAAACGGAGGCTCGTCTGCCTGTTCAGGGGGGACGCTCATTTGTTCCCTGATTAAGGCCTGTTGCACTGTGTCGCTGTTCTCGTTGTCATCCGGGTAGAATATTTTTAATAAGGCGTCGGCCGTGTCTTGGCTGTCAGCCGTCTGACGTCCGTCAGGGAGGGAGAGGGTTGCAGGTGGTTGTGGAGTTGGTCTGGAGCGTATAATACGGTTTGTGACAGCCCAAACATCCTCCTTTCCCTGTCTTTCGCAGAAGTTCTTGAAGGAGTCGGTTGAGGCGGAGCAGCAGGCATTTGCATATTTCTTACGAAGCTCATCACGCTCAGTCAGGATCTCCGCAATAGGTAATTTCCGACGTACCGCTTTGCTGAGTTTGTGGTGATTTTTGACAACCGTGGCCTTCTGCAATTCGAGGTCGTCGTTCCACCAAGGCGGGCGATTCGGAAGACGTTTAGAGCGTGGCAGTAGGTCATCGCAAGTTTTCGTGATATCTGAGGTGAGACAAAGTATGATGGAATCTAGTTCTACTTTGTTGGAGGATAGGATATCATTTACAGAAGGCATTTTGTCGGTAAGAGCTTCCTCGATTCTGTCGGTTATCTCGTTCCATTTTATACCCGTAGTGTTGTAGCGGAATGTAGACAATTTGATTTTTTGGCGAAACTGCGCGGACTTGTGTGAATCGGTCGAGATTGTAAAAGTAATTGCATGATGGTCAGATGATGGGCAGATAGTTGTGTCGACCTTCCAATCAATGACCTCGGTAGGGGAGCGTCCGCGGCGTATAAAATCGTCGTGAAGGGTAAGGTCTACAATAGAACTACGTAGTTTGCCATTAGTGACGGTTTCAAAGGTGGGTATGGTACCAGTGTTGCATACTGTCAGGTCGTAATTGATTATAATGTCTGCTACTTGATTGCCCCTTCTGTTGCTGGTGGGGCTCCCCCATAAGCCGTGCCATCCGTTGAAATCGCCAGCTATTACATGTGCGGATCCCGTGGTGGCGGTAAGGAAGGATTGTAGTTTTGTGATTACATTTTGCGGGTCTTGTCGGGGTTCGATATATATACATGTGAGATATGTTTTTCTTCCAGATTTCTCAGTAAGCTGTACAACGCACATATTACTGCAGGAGTATTTCGTGTGTCCCAATGCAGAAACGCCGGAGTCCTTGACGCATATAGCCGCCCGCGCAGGATGGTCGGGTGTCGGGAACTGAAAAGTGGTGTACCCAGGAGGAGATTTCATTAGATTGCTTTTCGACGGTATGTATGGCTCAGTAATGAATGCAAATGAGTAAGAGTTGTTGTTGAGTGCGACGGCAATCTCCTGATATGCGTTCCGTCCGTGTCCTTGATTTATTTGTATACAACTGTATTGGTGCGGTTGGTGTGGATTTGTAGTATTTTTATTATTACAATTATTAGGCATATGAGACTTTTTGTCTGATGTTCACTTTCGCTGCCATAATCAACGGGCAGGACAGGTTGATAGCTGTGTGGTTTGTGTTATACTTGGTTGAGTATTTTTGGTTGTGTCCAATACAGTTGTAACATTGCGGAGTATGATTCTGGTTAGGGCAGGCTTTGTAGGAGTGAGTGCTGTCAGCGCAGTGCGAGCAGGGTTTGGCTGTGGATTTGCAATGAACAGTTGTGTGTCCGAACTGTAAACAGCTCAGACATTGTTTGAACGGAGACTGCTCGCTGGCATGTACCCGCTGGTGTTCAATATTTACTCGCTCGAGCTGCATTATCGCTCGCCATACCCCCGGCGAGCACCTAAATATAGCATTATATAATTTCGGGTTCCGGTTATTAGTAGAGAATACTAGTTGCATCGCATCCTGGCCCGTTGCGGCGTCCCTTACAGCGGGATTTTGTGAGATTATAACATCAGCCAGTTCTTGCGAGGGGGTGTCCTTGTGTATGCCTTTCAGAATGATCATGGGCGAAAGCCGCCGAGCGTGTTCCGCCTTCATGTTGGAAGTATTGTTAACACGCATGAGTGTTTCTTCGAGTTGTTTTTCGGTTCGGAACTCTACTCGGAGCTTATTGTTCGAGATAGTCTTGATGGTTTGAGGGGCGTAGTTCATAGTTCTGAACGGGATTTGGTTTCGAAATGTGGATAGGGCTTCGAGCCCTGTTTTGGCGTTGTTCACTGTAACGACCATGGCTGGGTTGTTTTTAGGAACATTTAGTGTTGGTTTTTTGAGCGCTTCACTGTATGTGGGCTTCGCCAGGCGCACGCTAGGCTCGCCCGCGGGAAGGACATCAGGGTCGGAGCTGAGATCGTCATCAAAACCTCGGTTGGTGCTACTCATTGCATTTGCGACCAGGGTGCAGATGCTGGTCTGCTCCTGTCTTATTTTTCTCAGCTCTTCCTGAATAGATGTTATTGTGCTCTCGAGTTTTTCGCTCCTTCCGTCGGGAAAAAAGGATCCTTCTCCTTGCCGAATCTCGCCTGTAATTGGAAGCTCCATTACATACTTCTCGGCTGCCTCCTGAATATTCTTTGTAGACTCCGCGATAGCGTCTTTGCTTCCCTTTTTAACGGTTCTGTTTAGAGTCAGGTGAGTCAGTATTACTTTGGTGTTGGTTCTGACAACTTCAAGGAGCCGGCCGGCTGCGTCATTTCTGGAAGTGGGAGTGCACTCAGTAGATAAAAAACTGAGTCTCAGCGACTCCATAGCGCAGGAGCTCGTGTCGGCGACGTCAGATGATTTGTCGCTGCCTGCTGTGTTTATTGCGTCTCCCGGTTCGATGATATATGTTTTGTCTCCCGTCCTTGCGTCCTGCTCAGTGCGGGCGAGCGGAGCCGCTACAGGTGTTAGAGGAGTCGTCTGTGCCGGTGGTGTCGCGTGTACAAGCGCGGTAGTGCGCGCAACGGCGCCGCCGCGCGGGACTCGTCGGGGTGAGGGAGGAGGCGTACGATACATGTTTGTGGCGATAATAAATTTATAGTTTAAATTAAAAGGAAATGTAATAGGCGGAAATGAAGATAATTTGTGAAAATGTTAATTACAGTTGTGTTAATAAGCGCGAGCTCCGAAAGGCAGGAGTGCGTGTGTTTCTTAAAGGAACTTTATATGTAGGTATACACTTTATAAGTTATCTGTCGGAAAGCTTGCACTCAATGTTAATAGTGTAAGAAAAGTACGGTATTAACGTTAGTAATGAGAGAAAAAATATAGTGTAATCTATTGGGCCTTCTGAGGTCCTGTTATCAGAAACAAACAAGCCAAAATTGTGCGGGTTTTAAAATTAGTTTGAGCAGAGACTATCCATCCAACAGTTGTCAGAGATATGCTTACAGTAAATACTTAACCTAGCGTTAAACCTTACCTAAACAATTATGAAACGGAACCACGAGGTTACGCGAAGTGGCTCGACTTAACTTAGCTTAACTTAGACACTACTACAATCTACTTATAGGTATGCTTTTTAAAATAAGAGTCTTCCAATACCATATAATTATATATACAGGCACACAAAAAAGAAAAATGGATTAAAGCTAACACTAAAAAATTGTGAACACAAATTATACCAAAATTTTGAATAAAAAATGCGTTTTCAGAGGAAAATATAGTGCAATTTAGGTCAAAATTATGTTTTAATGATAAACAGAGGTGTTATTAGTACGTCGAGTCAACTAATGGTGATAGAAAGTATCTACTAGAAGCACAGTATGGAGATTAATCGAGACAAATTGCACAGATTTAAAAATCGCTGTAAAACAAAAACTATATACATCACAATTGTCAAAGTAGGCTTAAAACTATTTTTTAACTACATGCTAACAATTTTCATTGAAAAATTTAAAGAAAAGCTAGAAACAAAAAAGTGAATTTCAAAATGTTATTTACGTAAAAATTCGGCCGCCTTGCGGAGTGACTTGACTTAACTTTACTTTACTTAAAAACTACTTATTAAAAAATTCTGAAATTTGGCGTACGTATTGTCTATTAACATTGGAATAATATGAATATAAGAAAAGTATGCGTCGTCACTGAAAATCGGAAAATATTAATTATTGAAGTTGGAGATTTCGTGAAAATGAGTTCTTGAGTTAGAAAATCCTGAATATCTCGAAAACTATAATCGCAATCACTGTTCTGTTTTCGCTAATTTAATTCTATTAAAGTAATGACTTAAATAAATATACCAAAATTAGCTACACTGACCGGGAACCAGTTTTTTTCCAAAGCACGTGGTTTGGTTATTAATGTTTATTTCAAAAAGTACACTTGGGAAAAATTTGAAATTACTAGGATACCAAGAAGACACAAGAATACACAGGAAAAACTAAAAATATGGAGATGTTTTCGATCGTTTTCAGGAGTAATTCACGAAAATATCACTTTTTCACTATGAAGTCAATTATCTGGGATGATTGTGCTTAAGCCTAGAAAGTCCGGCTAAATCTATTAATTATAATGGATAAGGCATCTAGCACAGATCACTTTGGTGTAAATTTTAAGTCCGGACCTTGTTTCGGTGAGTTTTGACAGTTGATTAATCCATAAGAGTCCAAGCTCGGCTCACTAAAATGTCCACAGCACTTCACTACTTTATCTGACTGTCACAATTTTTGCACTAGCGGATAGAGGGAGTCTGCGCGCACAATTTGATATATAACACTAGTACATTGGAGAGAAAAAACCCGTCAAAGTGAATTTTTGACCGCGGAGCGGCGTGGAAACGTGGTATTCGCGGCTGCGCTTGGCGACCGAGTGTAGGTTTGTGTTAGGCAGATGATTTAAATTTAAATTGTTTGTTGTTTAGTTTAAGTCACATTTATATTGAGCAGATTAAAGTATTTGATTTGGCTTGTATTCAAAATGTATAAATAATTGATTATTAATTATTATATTTTAATTATTAATTTCTAATGATTGATTTGAATTTAATTTGCATGCATTAATTACATCTCAACTAGCATCTTCCGAAGCAAGGAAAATTGTATTAGTTTTAAGTGGAAACTGTTTTGGCGTATGTTATAATTACTCTGTTTACCCTATTGTATTATTAAGTGCTGTTTGTTTCCCAAATAAAAAAAAAATAAAAAAAAACAGTAGTGATTTAATAATAATTAGAAAATAATTTATTTCAATATTTCTAACTAGGTAGGTATATTTTGTTTTGTATTGTTTACGATAGGTAATTAGGGTTCCATACAAAAAAGGTACAAAAGGTACCCTTCTTGTGCGAATAAATATAATCACCACTGAAGCTATCGATTTGAAATTTCGTATACTTCTGAATAAAACTAACCGCATCACATTGACTATTAGGGTGGTCCAAAAAAAATTTTTTTTTATTTTCGGGTACCCCACCCTCCCAATTTGTTATGCCTACCCTACTTATTATTGTAGAAAAATATCAACTTCCTAACTTTATGATAAAGCGTTGCTCAAGACTGGCAAAGTTTTAATAAAACGATATAATTCGATTACCTGAGACTTCAAGTTATTCGAGCAAAACGTGTGACTTAAAGTATATTTGGAGAGTGCAAATTAAGTGTTTTAAGTTTTCAAATGATAAAAACAATAATTAAGTGCTAGCTTTTCGAAAATTTATTTGAAAAATGAATACTTCAGTACGTCAAAAGGAGTACCTTCTTGGCTGCCAGGACTTGGAGCCATTATCGCATCTTCGTCAACTACCAACTCTTAGGCAAGTGCTTTTACGTTTTCTTTATCACCTAAACAAGAAAAATAGCATAAGAGAAGCCTCACATCTGGTCATAAATGAAGTTTTATACGTCTGGAACAAGGCAGCTATTCCGACACAGCTACCTCAACATTGTATTGATAAGCTCGAAAAAAAACACAATCATTGGCGTTTGCTAAAAAAAAACAAGTCTAGGAATACTCAAACGCAAAAAGATCGCGTAGAATTGTTTACGAAGAACTTAGATGTGTTGTTTGACATTTCGGCTGCTAACGCTTTTGAACAGATCACAATCTCGGAAGATGTGGCGTTTCTCATTGATCAGAGAGGTGAACGAAAAATGCTTATGAGTACTGTCGATGTAGAACTAGCACAGCAATTGGAACGTACACAAAAACGTAAGGAGAGGTCTCAGCAATTACAGCAAAAGGAATTCGAACGCATTGCGTCTACTTCAGGACAATATAACGAGTCGCTACTGAATATTAGCTCTAGTAGTAACTCCAGTAACTCACACGACGAGACTGACTGTGACTACGAAATTTCCCACAAACCAGCTAGTAAAGACGCGATTGATGTTTCTACTGTTCCTAAATTAAGTCAAAAAAATATTTTTACGCCTCATGTTACAAGCGCTTTAGATCGTAATAAAATAACTGATCGAGAGGCAATGAAAGTTTTCATTCCTTTGGCTGCTGCACTGGGAGTTGACCCGTCTACTCTACCTATTTCCCGTAGTACTATACGACGAGAACGTAAGAAAGCCAGATATGACATGAGTGAGAAAATAAAATCATCTTTTGCACCGGAGTGGGCGGAGTGTCAGCTAGTTGTACATTGGGATGGAAAAATTTTACCAGATCTATTACAAAACAAAAAAGTCGATAGACTACCTGTTCTTGTGTCTGGAAACGGTTCGGAAAAATTACTAGGAGTTCCGAAACTCTCATCTGGAACTGGAGAGAAAACTGCTGATGCAGTTTTCGAGTTGTTGTCTGAGTGGAAAGTTAACGATCAAATCCAAGCCATGAGCTTTGACACAACATCGTCAAATACCGGACTCCAAAAAGGTGCTTGCGCACTTCTTGAAAGAAAACTAGGTCGTGATTTGCTATGGCTTGCATGCAGACATCATGTGTTGGAAATAATCCTGTCAAAGGTATTTCAATTATGTTTCGGTCCATCAAGTTCCCCTGAGATACCTTTGTTTAAAAGATATGGAGCTATTTGGTCGAATATTGCCACAGAAAATTACGAAGGTTTAGAGCTTACAGAAGACACCGAAATATTTGCTCAAAACACCAAGGACTCCTTAAAAACTATTGCAAATTATTATAAACAAATCCGAGACGATTACCAAGAACTCGTCGAGCTAACTTTGATTATAATTAATGAGGCACTAGAAAAGGTACGCCTATACGCCTTGATTAATGTTGTCTCAACAGATAATAATAAATGATAACTTCGTGATTATTAGCCTTTTCTACAAACTTATTGTAAAATATAATATTTTATGCTGTAAATGTGTATAACTTGAGCAATAAATGTGTATGATTGCATATTATATAAAACTTTTATTTAATTACCTATTTACCGATTCGTAGGTTCTCCGCCAAATTTTTCTGTAACTTTGAAGTGGTTGAGCAACGCTTTATAGTTGAAATAATGTTATGAAACTTTTAGGGTTTTGTCATTATAATATGTGTAACAAAATAAGAGGGTGGGGTGACCTCTAACTGCCGTTTGAATTTTCTCCATACTACCGTGGACCACCCTATTGACTATGTTATATTTTTATTTTACTTTTATTAGAAAGGGAATACTTAGATAATCTATGTCGCTGCGAGATACTGTCGCTTTAATCATGTGGTAGATAACCCAATACATTGAATCAATAGAAAAAAAAACTCCCACGTCATCTACGCTCCATCCTTTGATACCTTAATGATAAAATAATCGTTCCAATTCGGGTGTAATGGATTACCTGTCCTATACTATATTTTATTAATGGTTCCTTCTAAAATTCGAACATCAAGGATAGTGGACAATGTCAATGACCCACATGCCTAATGACAAGCTTATGTACAGTGAGCATTGAGAATAACATTCGGATTTCTTTGCTGTTATGTTTACATTCGCGCCCGATTTAGAACTGCAAGCACAATAGGAGGACAATAAAATTCGGATTTGGTTCTTAGAGCAGGTCACGATACACGATTCAACATAGTCTATATGGCAGCAAAGCACGCTCATCTTAAACGACACGCATTCACTTTTGGTGCATGGAACATACTCTAAGATTAAGATATCGCTGCCGCTTTTGAGCAAAGCCCATATTAGACGGCAGGCGACAAGCTCTGCTGAATATTTGAATCGAACGAATGAGGGTTTTCGATATTTTTTCTGCCACCATTCGGCGCTAGAGTAGGCGTCGGGTCCACACAGCTGTCAGATTCATACTATTCATAGGTACTTGGACCTAAAATATCGAAATTCTACTTTATTTAGAAGTTTATTGATTTTGTAATGGATTACGACTAATACACGGTCGTCGAACTGAAGACTGAGATCTAAAACAGGCACTCAAAGTCACTGGTATTAAAAATAATTTAAATAACTTTGTTCATTTCATGGGAATTGCCTTGGAACTATTTTATTTATTTATTTTAGAAAACAATAGTCCTAAAGTAATGGTTTTCTGAATAAATAAACCTATAAATATGTTGAAAATTGAATGCGCGTAAATATTTTGACAGTTCGTTAAACGTTCGGCTCAGTGCTGCCATCTCATTTTTATTTTATTTTATTTATTGGAGAAACAACAGGAATAGATTACAAAACAGAACATATGAAAATTGTGGGAAAACTTAACATGCATCTACCCCCTTAAGAGTTCTCACTAAAACATATGTATACATCAAGAACACAAATTAACGCTAACACTACATTACAACTAAGGATTAATCAATAATAATCAACAGCTTAATATGACTAAAGCTACAGTTAAATTAACAATTTAGTTATAGCAACAACTACTTAGAATCGTGAGAGGCTAAGATTTGTGAAACCTTAAGTTTAAATAAGTTTTTATTTGCATTAAACATATCGACGGAGACGAAATGCTTATTATACGCATTACACAAACGGCGTAGGGGCGCACGGACACCGGCGTTGCTAGAGGATATTGGTGCGGCAAACAAGGCATTGGAGCGCGAGGTGGGACGAGAAGGTACCCTAAAGCTTATTTTATCTAGGAGCTCGATACTGTTGTAGTTACTTCTGCAGATGTTATATAACGTCATGGCATCTGTGAGAATACGTCTATTTTCGAGAGATGTCATGTTGTAGTGTTCTAGTAAGGCGGCATATGACATTTTTTTACCAGTGAGGCGTCTGTGCATGGCACGAAGGAACTTCTTCTGAATTAACTTCATTTGATTTACTATACTTTTTATAAAGTGGATTCCAAATAACAGATGCGTATTCAAGGTGGGGTCTTACAAGGGATTTATACAATATCAAATAAGTTTTTGATTCCTTGAATACCTTCGCTGTTCTCAGGATGAAACCTAGCATTTGATAACCTTTGGATACTATTCGCTCGACGTGTTCTCTGAAGTCTAGTTTGTTATCAAAGTTCACACCCAAGTCGATGTGATGTATTTTGTTTTATTTTTTGTGATGGATATTTGTTTGCATTTATCACTGGCTAAGGGTCTCACCAAACCAATCGACGCGGAGTCGGCTTTCGCCGAGTGTTTTACACCACACTATTCGCATTTAGCCGATTGACCGTCTCCGCGGTTGAACACCTGCGTTAAGCAGTCTCATCCTCCTTGCGGCCGTAGAAACGCTCGATCGCCTGCGGTAGCAGTTGTAAAGCGGCGGTCGGCTCTCCCGTGCTCCGTCCTGCCGTCGAGACGTCAGACAGCACGCGTACAGCCGCCGAGTCCGACGAACAGTTAGATAGGACAGCGGGTGATCGGCAATCGTAAATCTCATTTTTGGAGACTAGTTGTTAGAAACTAGTTTGAAATTGAACAGACGTGTATGATTACGACAGTATTACTTCGTGTTGTCAGATCTATTGCAGATTTTAATGTGGGTAATAATTCAAATGAATAAATACAAACGCATCAGTAGCTACTTCGGCCGTCATCGGCTCTTTTCGGCCGTCGTCAGCTATGTTCGGCCGTCGAAGACGCTGAACGGCTTCCGCCAGCTCTGACCGGTCCTTATCGCAGGTACTCGACCGTGATCGGAGCCGTTCAACTCTTTCCGGCACCGTACGGCGGTATTAGGAGATTTACGAATACGAACGTGTGCGTTAGGCTGCAAACGGGGTCATACGAATGCGAAAAGCTTTACGGCAAAACGCCGTTTTCCCGTCGAAAGACGTCGTTTCGCGTGAGCCGAGCCGATTTACGATGTCCTCGCTCTTATTGCGTTGACATAAAGCTTTTTCCGTACGCGATTAGCCGAAACGGCGTCGACTAGTTTGGTGAGACCCTAATTGTAACTTATTACGGTTGCAGTAAGCGAGAAAGTTATTTAGATCTTTCTGGACATCTATACAGTCGGCAATGTTGTTAATGACTTTATATATTTTTAAGTCGTCTGCGAACATGAGAAACTTGCAAGTCTTGAAACAGGGTTTAATATAATTGATAAACAATGTATATAGAAATGGACCAAGTATAAGAGCCTTGAATTACGCCCGATGTTACTTTTGTAATATCCGATCTATATCCATTTATAACCACTATCTGTGCTCTATTTGTGAGATACGACGCGAACCACCTAAGAAGATTCCCGCGAATGCCATTAAAAGCAAGTTTTTTTAGAAGGAACATATGGTCTACTTTGTCAAATGCTTTTCTAAAATCCGTAAAAATGACGTCTACTTGTTGTCTTTTATCCATACATTCAAATAAGTTATTAGTATAAAGCATAAGGTTCGTTACAGTTGATTTTTTTCTCATAAATCCATGTTGCTCTGGTATGATATGTACTTCTAATAGGGGATAAATCACATCATGTACGAGTCCTTCAAATAACTTTGGGAAACAGGACTGGACAGATATTGGTCTGTAGTTAGTTACTTGAGAGCGTGAGCCCGTTTTATGGATTGGTGTCACGTGGGATATTTTCCATCGTTGAGGGAAAATGCCTGAAATTAAACATTTGTTAAAAATTAGGAACAACGGCTCAACAAGTGCTTTCGCAGAATTTTTAATTAATATTGGACTAATTTTGTCTGGACCGGCGCCCTTATTTAAATCAATACTATTAAGCTTTTTAAATATGCTACCTCTGTTAATAGTAATATTAGAGAGATTAGGAGCATTATTAGAGGTCGGAAAATCGAAGTGGTTATCATTATAGTTACAAATATCCTGCCCTGGTTCGAACACTGACTTGAAAAAAGTTGAGAACAAATTTGCAGTCTGTTCAGGTGTGGAAGAAGATTGGTTTTCATAAAACATCATCATAGTGACAGAAAAAGTATCAAAAACCCTCATTCGTAGGATACAATTTGGACCCAACCTATAGATTCCACGTCTGGCAACTATCAAGGTGACATTGGGAGGCTTATTGCCTGCCGTCTACTGTGGGGCGTGGGCTTTAAAAAGGCTTAGAGCGGACCGTCCACAGAAGCTGTTTTATAGCTTTCGGCATAAGATTCTATCGGGATGATAGATAACCTAATGGTAAGCTGTAACTGTCGTCCATGATTTACCAAGACACCAGCAGGTTCATAAGCGCAGGTGGAAATAATTATGATCTTTTCATGGAGGTTTGAAGGAAGTGAACACAGCGGGAATTTTATGCTTTTTTTGTCAATGTAAATACATTAATATGTACCGGGCCTCTCTTGAATTATTAAGTAGTTTCTGCCATAGAGGCGTCTTTTCCATTCCCACACAGCTGGTACCAAATTGCCCTTTAGCACAATATGAAGGAGACATCAGGTTCACCAAAACCAGTCAGTAGCGAGTACGACATCAGAATTTGAGCCCTTGATATAAACTTGATCGAAACTACTATCTATGGATACGTAGGTGGAATACGAACCCACATCCTCAGCTTTCGCCACTGATGCCTAAATCCCTCTGCTACTTGATCTCAGCGTACACTGATCGAATTTCTCAGATATACCTATGCAATCAGTAAGGCTAGGCACCTTTTATATTATCTTTGGCTTACTTAAGATCTAATTAAGTAATTACCTATGATTTATAATTTAGGTAGGGATACAGTAGCGTTACTACTTTAAAATGGAAGACAAATCAGAATATTTTATAATATAATTTGATCTGGTTCACATAAACTTAACAACTTAGGTATACACCGGTACCTACCTATACATTCTGTACCTGGTGCAAAGGTTGTACGTCGCAGTTCAACGTGGTAACGCGGCTAGTGTGATGGGTACCTTTGCGCCAGAGACGAGCCGTGGGGGACTTTTTGACGAGACTTAATCTTAGTCCTAAGTTGTTTTTCACCTACTCTAAGTTTAAACTGCTTTTATTCCGCTTCCTTAGGTTATCTGGAAGAGATCGCTTTTTAGCGATAAGACCGCCCATTGTAATACCTATACCTGTAACACTGTATATCTGTTATTTTACTGTTTTTTGGTGTGCAATAAAGAGTATTGTATTGTATTGTATTGTATTGTTTTTTGTTAAAATTGTAATTTGTTGTCATTTTATATCAATAAAGAATAAAGAGTAAACTATACACTATATTATAAAGATACAAAGAAGAGGATCACGCACGCTACAAGCATCAGGATTTACTTTTGAGCTGCAGAATCCTAAAAGGAAATTTATGTTTCGCATCCCATTGTACGGCACCCCGAGTGGGATAATCGTTTAATTCCACCGACAATTCAAACAAACATAAAACAAGTATATGAATACGCGAAATGAGTCGCCGAATTCATCTGTGGGATGGCAGCCAATAATTGATATGGTAAACTCGTTCCATCAATTATGTATATGTTACGTCCTATCTCTCATTTCATGCGACACAATTCACACAATTTTGTTGGCAGTGTGAACGTTTTTAATCACTTTACCCTTCTGTTGCGAAGGTTTTTGCTTTGCATAATGTGGTTACGGAATGCTACATATCTACTGCTGTTCAATTTAAAACTTAATTTTAACGTTTTATTTAATTGTTTGGGAAGTTTGGAACAGCAGTTTTTACATCGGTACAATCGCAAAATAATGATAGACCGCATGGTGAAACATTTTTACTATCTAATAACATTTTCCTGGTCTTTTATTATGGTAAAGGTATAAGATCAAAAGAGATTATTATATACATATATTCTAAAATTTTTAAACGACTTCATAAATTGAGGAGGTTCTCGATCAGACAGATTTTTTTATGTTAGTTACTCCATACCTACCTCTGAGAATCGTTAACCGATTTTCATTAAACCTGTAATTCGGAGATGTTTGTATCAACTATACCGTAATAGTTAGTTATTTATACGTATGTATATACCTATAGTAGATTTTTTTTTCTCTCTCTTGATAATGTCAGACGATTCGAAAGTGCTTATTAATAAGCTTACTTGAATAAAGAATAGTTTGACTTGACTTTTGACTTTGACTATGCCTTTATTTGAACGTCGTGTGAAGACACACCCGAGCGACCAGTCCTTTACCAGCATTACCAGTAACCCTTTGGTTTTGGCAGCTTGCATTTTTAAGAAAGATATATTATACTTTTTTTATAGACTTAACATTTCTTTTTTATATTCTTACGGTTGAAATATAACGCGGTCGCTTACAATGCGCCTCATAAGAAAGCTAAAACGGCACAGAGGGTGGAGAGAGCTATGGTAGGAGTCTCACTGCGAAATCGTAATAGAAATGAAGCCACCTGCAGCAGAACCAAAGAACCTATGTGATATATGTAGCTCTCTAAATCGCTAAACATAAATTTATATATAGGGCATATTGCCCTAAGAACCGATGGCCATTGGGGCGGAAAGGTTCTCCAGTGGCGACCATGTACCGGGAGACGCAGAGTGGGTAGGCCACCACAACGTATACTGATGATCTGGTGAAGTTTGCAGAAATCCGCTGGATTCCAGTGGCGCAGAACCGGTCATTGTGGCAATCTTTGAGGAAGACTTATATCCAGCAGTGAACGCAAGGAAACAAGTTAATGTAGCCGTACCACGAGTTAGCAAGTAACGTTTATATTACCGGTTACTCGCTACGTAAAGTATTTAGTCCATTTCTTTCGCTCCAATATATTAGTGATAGCGTGTGCCGTGTGGTGACGGCAGCAAGAATACATTTGTCACCACCCCAACTCTTCCCGCGGTTGTCGTAAGAGCCGACTAAGGGATTGAAGTGTCACTGGCAATTATTTGATTTGATTGATGATGGGCAGCAGCGTCATCATAGTGGTCCCATTACTGCGATCGCCAATCCGCTTGCCCAGCGTGGCGATTATGGGCATTTACCTCCTAATGCGTCTATACGCAATTACGCATAGTTAATAGGAGAGGCCTACGTCCAGCAGTGGACTGAGATAGGATATGATGATGAGCGTGATAGACTGCTTCGCTTATCGAGTAAACGCAAATCTCATGGTAAGGCTACTGCTTGGCATTCCAGCCATCACTAGCCCGGGTCAAGGGAGCTTGCGTCACATGCGTGCAAGGATGCAACTAGATCGTTTCCTGATTTAGGATTTATGTTGCTTGGTTGAAAACATTGCTTGGTTTGAAAATTACTTCTCGTCGGAATTTTTGTTTCGTTTCTTACAGCAAGCTTTAAGCTTACCGTGGGATAATATGTGTAAGATTGTCTCCCTTTTTTTCATTTATTTTATCCAATCCTGCATTAATATTTTTATCAGTGAGCTCTAGTAGTAATCATGTATTACCAATTTACCATGTAATAACGGGGTGACCATGTTAGATTTGAAAACTTATATTGGGTACAATTAATGTACTGGATAAACTGACTGTACTAAGATTAGCTGATATCTACGAACTAACTAACTACGAAAAAACTAATCTAACAAATAAAACATGGAGGCCGCACGTCATACTAAATTGCCTTTCAAAAACGGTCCTGAATTTTAGTTGACAAGTGTCACCCCCTCTCCAATGCATCACGGCAATGAATTTCAATGTTAACCTATAAAAACTTAAACCGCCATTTAAAAATAGTTGTGATTGGGCCGTCAAAGTTTTGATTGGCCATATTCTATAAACATTTGTCAAAGATGTTGCGCCGAAATATGCGTGGTGTTAAGAAAAGCGCTATGTCCTGCCCATCTTGGCACAATTGAACAATTGTGTTTAGGGGCATTTTTGAGCTGGTATTAGACGTCCATGTTATAATATATAATGGTCGAAGGCTGATATGATGTTGAGTCTGTTGTAGGCATCGTAGCACTTTTTGTGCTACGACGCAGTTCGTAGCACATTATTGTTGTAGCGTGCAATAACGAAAACCAAAAATATCTGTACGGTATATAAGATAGGTAATTACTTAAAATTAGTGCCTTCGTTATCCTACTTATAACCCCTGGAACGCCGCTGTCAAAAATTTTCCGAGCAAATTAATATTAATGATTTTGAATTATAGTCCAAATGAATTAAAGATTATGGGCAATTACCTCCTAATGCGTCTACACGCATAGTTAATAGGAAAGGCCTACGTTCAGCAGTGGACTAATATAGGCTGTTGATGTTTGTATGTATGTAGTTGTTTACTGCTAGAAATGGAAAACGATGCTGAGGCATGTGGGACTCACAAGATTAGTTACAAAAACCAGTACAGTCGAGTGCATTAATATATAGACACATTTGTAAGGGATCAGTATGGAGAAGTGTATATATATTAATGCCCTTGACTGTACCTATACAAAATTAAACACAAATTAAAACTTCCTTATCATACTATATACATACGGTATACTATACTCTATACATACATACGGTAATATTTCCCAAATAACTGGTACTTACACCGTTTTCATTTAATTTAGATGCAACACGATAAGTTTTAGCTTGCACAATTTTTATTTTCAGAAACAAACATTTCAATTTGAATAGGGACATGTACGAATTTTTTAATTGGCCGCTTACTATATTTAAACATAACTCATCAAAAAAGTTACTTTAGTTTTAAACTTAACTAAAGTTTATTTATTTGTAATATTACCTACGCTGGTTTATTGCCAGTACGTTCATACGTAAGAAAACTGAAGACTATAACTGAAGAATATATAGACATTAAAAGTTTCATGAACGCCAAGAACAGTGCTTGGGACATTACTAGAAGTTGCTTGGTAACCCTATTAATGGTATTGTTTTTGTCAAAATTGAAGAAAAATTTTTTTCTGTTTTCGCACAAAATAAATGAAATGGTAAGTGTGATTGAAACTTAAGAATAACATAAAAGTGAATCTTAGGTGACTGAATGCCCATGTCAAAAATGTTCTGTTTACGTTTACCTAGTCAAAGCAAACAGAGATACTTAAAAAAAACTCAAATTGTTTTAATGTTTCATAGTGTTTAAGGTTATTGTTTATTTTTCTTCGTAACTGTATCAATTATAATGTTTTCTGGCAATGTATAAGTTTTGAAAGTGTTCCGTGGTTTGCTAGTGGGCACGAAAAAAACAAACAGTGTTTTAATAAAAAAAACATACACAAGAACTAGGTACGATAACACTTCAATAAATCATGAATATGGGTATCAAACCCATAAGACAGTTTAATACACAATATTTCAAGCGTTTGAAAGAGTTTATATGACGCAGCCGCCATAAAGGTGACATCTGATCTGAAGATCTTAAACGCAGGTCGTGAAATGACAGTTATTTTATGTAACAGGACGCTTCGCACCTCAGATCATCGCGAGCTGATTGGAATGCCGGTTACGTAAACCGAATTTGATAAACGAATCGATATCAATAAAATTCGTTAGAAAAATCCTAATGTAATGAGACGGTCCTGGTAAATAGCACAGAGCGCAGCCGCTTCGGAAAAACCGTTATTTACCAACTAATTTCGCGTGTTTACTCGACATAAACAAAGTTCAAAATCGCTCACCGGTCGGTGTCGAGTCGATGTGGACTGGTCACCTCCGGTAATCCATTGAGGGGGATGTATCGTCACATGTGGGGGGTGTTCGCGGCAGGACGCGCGGTCGGGCCGGCGGGAGAGGCGGCACTGTCGGCCGCACGTGGCTCGGGCTTCGCTCAGGTATCAGTCAATCGATGGCTGCGACGCGGGCGCGGCACATTCATGGCCCGCGAACAGCTGACGACGGGCGTAAACATGAATCGCGCTCCCCGGTCCCCCCGCGCCCGAGGACTGCGCAGGGCAGGACGGGACCCGAAAGCTGAATATGCTCGCTTCAGTGAATTAGAGTGCGGGTTTTAGCACAGGGATTTCCCAAGGTCATGGCTTATTTGCTTCTTCGAGCTTGGAAACTGAATAATATCATACTAAAGATTTCTTTTAGAAATAGATGTACAATGACACTAATGTCTTAAGATGTCGTTTGATGCCGATATCAAACCATGTCACATTAAAACATTAGTGTAATCGTCTAAATTCGATTCCATTTCCTATTAAGAAAACTTTATTAAATCGTGTTAGATAATGTTTTACCCCCTTATTCATAAACGTCTGTTAACTTAACAAGCCGCTAATCATTGTTTGTCCCTTTTGCTCTTATGGACACATTGTGAAGACTGAAAGGGACAAACAATTATTAGCGGCTTGTTAAGTTAAATGTATGTTCTAAATTAGCGATATTACTTTAGGTATGGCATCGAGCTTTAATTTACTAGATTATTGTTATCGATGGATCTTCCAGTTTTTGAAATTTATATTGAAGTTTTACTGGTAGCTAGTAATACCTACACGTAACTTGTTGTTAACCTTTTCAGTGCCATCACCGTAAAGGTGCATTCAGACCAAACGAGCATTCGCTATTTTAACCCCCTACTCTACGAAATTCGATCGGTACGCAAAACGTGATTCGTTGATTTCGTAGAGTGGGGGATAGAACAGCGAATGCTCGTTTGGTCTGAATGCACTTTAACACGTAGCACGTGCATATTCGTAGCGTAGCATAATAACCCGGTAGTGTAGTAACAGTCAGCCAAATCAATTCTCACTGGAAAATACAGCAAATTTTTAAAATGTATGTGCGAAAGCACGGATGAACATACTCACTATAAATTGCACCCCGTTTTTAGTGCCAAATGGGTAAAGTTTTAATTACGAGTATCAGATGTCATACACCAAAGAAAAAAATACTGAGCTTACCAATTCCGGAGGTGGGATCCCACCTGGAGGTAAACTCGGTATTTTTCTTTCTTAACACCTAATATTTATAATTAACATATACATAGCAGTGTAACTACCTACTTAAAAAACAACTCAAATGTACCTATTTAATAAAACATTTGGAGTAGTTCCACTAAACCATTTAAGTATATGTATAGCTACTTAAATACTGAATAAAATATTTTAAAATAAAAATAAAACCGCCTTCAAAAATTCGCCCGAACTAAAAAGTAAAAAATAATTTTAGTTCCTACCTCTTAGGATTTCCTACCCAAACCTTTAAACCTTTTACCCTATTCATTGAAATAAAATAGTATGGCTAGGTATCCTACAGATTTCTTAGAAGTCGGTGCCAAGCCAAATACGCTCATAGGTATATATTAGATAGAGCTTTGTATCTTACTGTCACTCCGATTATGCTTTTATCAACAGAATGGTCTGCCTCAGTCATTTTGATGAAAGCATAACCGGAGAGACAGTAAGTTACAAAGCTCTACGAAATACATATACCCGCGAAGTAAACATATTTTTCTTGGCACCGACTTCTAAGTAATCTGTAGGATACCTAGCCATACTATTTTATTTCAATGAATAGGGTAAAAGGTTTAAAGGTTTGGGTAGGAAATCCTAAGAGGTAGGAACTAAAATTATTTTTTACTTTTTAGTTCGGGCGAATTTTTGAAGGCGGTTTTATTTTTATTTTAAAATATTTTATTTTTTGCTTTTTAGTAGTTTAATTTATATAAAATCGTTATTTAGTATGCTCTAACTACTTGTAATTAAAATGTACTGCACTGTAGTAGGCCAGAAAACCTGAACTGGCTAACTTACCTACCTATAGGAATATACAACCAACTGTCTGTGCAATATTCAAAGAATTATCCCATTATCAAGGAGTTATACATTGTAGGTATCATCAGCAGGTATGAGTCATTTCAAAGATTATAGGCCTTAGCATGCTTATATTATTTAAAGAATCACTAACCGCTAACCAACATGTCATAACTACTAAGCAAACACTTGAATAGATCTCGAAAATGAATGACAGTTGTTAAATTCAAAGAATTATCCTCCAACTCCTAATCGTTAAGGAGTAATACCTTTCATCATCAGCTCACCAACGTGAGACTATGACCACCTAAAGGCAAATACTCGAATAGCTTCCAAAATACATGAAATATGATATATTTGAAGAATTATCCCCCAACTCCTAATCTCTAAAGAGTTGTACCTTCCATCATCAGCTCATCAACATGAAAGGATGACCACCTAAAGGCAAATACTCAAATAGCTTCCAAAATACACGAAATATGTTATATTTCAAGAATTATCCCCCAACTCCTAATTGCTAAGGAGTTCTACCTTCCATCATCAGATCACCAACTTAAGACGTTCATGACTAGACGCAAATACTTCATTAGTTTTCGAAAATAAATGAAAAATGTCATATGTGCCTACAACATTTGAAGAGTTCCCTCGATTTCTCCAGGATCCCATCATCAGATCAGGATTCGGTGACAATGGGACCAACTAGAAGGTATACCCTTTTAAACAAAAAAAGAATTTTTCAAATCGGTCCACGCGTCTTCGAGTAATCGGGGAACATACATAAAAAAAAAAAAAGATTTCGACGAATTGTTAACCTCCTCCTTTTTGAAGTCGGTTAAAAAGAAAAGTGAGAAGCATATCAAGCTAATCGTAGTGAGTCAAAACTCACCATTCAAATTATAAGACAATCACCGCACCAGCATTCCGCGCATGTTTTGTAACTCGAAGCTAAAGTAGTGGGCGTCGCTCCGCTCCGCGAGACGACGCGCGTGCGTGACGGCACCGACACAGCTCCGACACGGATCCGATACGGAAGCCGCAAACCCATTAGCGCCATTGAGACTCTTTAATTGGAAGAGAAAGGATTTTTCCAGCCGAAATCATTAGCCCGCATACCGCGGGTAGAATTTTGTCTTTACATTATGGTAGGGTATTCACGTATTGCGTAGGGTAGGTTATGGATACCTACTAGGGTGGAGCGTGGTTGTATGGGAAAAATTTTTTTCGCGATATTCAATTTGGAACCGGTTCAAAAAGTTGCATAATGTCATGGAGATTAAAACGGTTATATCCAGTATTAAAATAAAAGGTACTTTTAGCCCTCTACCAGCCACCCAAGAAATATAAGAAATCCAATTTTCATGAAGTAATCAAATATACTATTTCAGTAATATTTACAGATTTTATTTAAAGTAAACAATACTAAATAAGTATTAATTTAGAAATTATCATCATTTCAGTGGTTTTTATCCAATATTCATGAAATAATATAATACCAATTTTAATTAAAACAGCAATTTCATGCACGACAAGGAAAATGCCACGGTGAAAAAAATTTATATGACATATATTTTTTTGACATACTAGTGTTATAGAAACGATGTTTCCTATTACAAAAAATATCATATATGTGCATAAAAATATTAAATTACGAGTTAAAATAAGCATGGAAGGTCGGCTGACGGCGTCGCTTACGCCCTTTTCGGGCCCTATTTACGTGTATTTTTAAGCATATATTTGCTTTAACTGGTATTATTTTTATTATCTTATCGAATTAACAATAGTTTTCACAATCGTGTTACAAGTTGAAAACATTGATTTTTGTACAATATATTCGATCCAGGGCTTTTTCGACAAAAATCCAACGTTACGTGTTTTTACGGTGTCATAAAAAAACATCTTATAAACAAAAACGATCACAGGAATTGATTATATCTATTACAAAAAGGTATTATTTAATTAATAGATTTGGTTTTGAAAAGAAAATATGAAAAAAAATTAAATTAAAAAAATAGACCTACATACCGTTATAAATCACTAAGTAGAGGGCTAAAAGTATGTACCTTGATTTTTTTTATTACTTTTCTAGTATATAATAAAAAATAAGACATCGTTTGAGCGGGGTTCCAATATTAAATTCCGAAAATTTTGGAATTCGCTCCACCCTAATACCTACGTATTGGGACGTTGATTACAATGTAAATTCCAATTACCTTATAAGTTATAAATATTGGATGTCATATACCAAAGAAAGACCAAGATCATCAACGTCCGAGGTGGGAAAAAATAAAAACACAAATCAAAATATTTTGTAAAAAATAAAATATTTGATATGAGTTTCACAAAAAAATCCAATTACCTATCTTTTTTTTAAATAATTTGTACGGAACTATTTTAATACATTTTTGGTAGCTAGATAAGGCGTGCTTTTAATCCGAAGGTTGCAGATGCATCACCGGCTTGTGCCAATCAGTTTTTCTTACGCGGGGTACGAAATATCATCAAATACTAATTGATAAATTTAACAAGAAAATGTCTACAGGAAAACGGAACTCAAGTCCCAATAAAGTCCCTTGGGTTGTAAGTCGTTCGTATAAACCAGCGCGAAATCCCATATTGAGATTCCCTCA
>JALPQI010017500.1:0-22108 GCA_025490895.1 Thaumatotibia leucotreta | reverse complement strand
GATTTGTAGCATTTTTGATTACGTTTAATATGTCCTTCAGAAGGAATACAAGTAATTATCCGTAAGTTACAGATAAACAGACATAATAAGTACATGGATAAAAACAAAACAAAATCATAAAATCTAAAGAAATCAAAATGTCGAGCGATCATTGACTTAAATTATTACGATTCGATAACATTTCAAATCCTAAAACTCAAATCGCAAGTTACTTGAATAGATACATTTATTCCATTATTAAAACATAGATTATTACCTACTATAAATTACTAGTATCATCAGTATGATCACTTTTTTGATACTTTAGTAAGTACTTACCCCACAATTATTTAAATTTCGTCGCATATTGTTACTAAAAGACGGTAGCTAAAACAACAATGTAAATAAAAATAAAAACTCACATATAACAGCCATTAAATACTGGTTGAATCTTGACCCATTTCGCGATACGAGAAACCTGCGCACTATAAACATTTTTATTTCTTTTTTACTTTTCTGCCAGTGCGCGCGGGCTGGCTGAATATCGCGAACTAATTAGATGATACTCGATGCATTCTACTGATCGCCCATTTGTTTACGAGTTTTTATAAGAGCTCGTTTACAGTGGGTAGGCTAACTCCAAAGACAGGTAAGGCTATGTTTACACATTTAAACACGCCCTACGAGTACGAGGCGAGGACCATGATATCTTCGAGTGTGTAACTCTTGAAAATTGCACTACCAATAATTTGGTTAGGTATTTAAAAAAACAAAAAATCTTGCAGTATCTTGTTATTGAAAATGCATTTAAAAATCCAAACTAGATACTTAATGAATCAAAACAATGTAGATCACTGTATTTCCTTGTTATAATTATGAATATTTGTTCAAAATTATTTTCTACTCGTAGTTTTCAATAAAAAGATACTGCAAGATTGTTTACCTTTTTTAAGCACCTAACCAAACAGAGTATAATTATACTTGTCACTGGTTATCACTATCACTAGATATAGCTAAATATGTTGATTAAAAAAAAAACATTAAAAAACAATATTTTCAGACAGACACGAGTTTTCTCCTTCTTATTCAATATATCTTAAAGGAATAATTGTAATAAGACAAAAACCTTCGCAAGAGCAACAAAAGAATGCAAAGTTATTGTTTGCCGATATTGTCAGCTGAACAAGCGAACGATACCGAAATTGTACAATTTGTGCCATGTGCGTATGACTCATAAAGTGGAATCATGAGCGTAGTGAGAGTGTCAAAGTACATACAATCGGAACAAGGAGTTGGGGTGGTGACAAATGTAGTAAAGTAGATTGATACCTTTATTAAAATGTTCACACATACAGTTATTAATTGCACACTACTTAACTAATTGCAATAATAATTATGTCACTGGTTTACTGACTCAAAGACGCTTTATCTCTTAAGAAGTGGTCCATGACTAACGAAATATTGATTGAGCATAATATGGGGTATTTTTCGTTTAGATTTGTGAGTTGTCACAGTCATGTATAGAAATGAACGTAACTCCCACTCATTTTTTTATATATTTATAATTACGAGTATATGAATAGAAAGCTTGACGCAGGGGCTATTTCACAAATAAGTATCAAAAAACCCTTAACTTTCGAACATGGCCGTGACACATCTGTCAAACTAAATAAGAAATGCCCGGTTACCTAAGTGTTTATGTAACATGTAGTGTATACGGCGGAAGTACTAGTACCCGACGCTGTACCAATACTCGTCGTTATAGCTTGAGTTGCCATCGATGAGATAAAATAAACTATTAGGGCATTTAAACGATGATTAATATATGTACTTTAATGCTTCATATCCCAACTTTGAAATAATTAGCTTATATCTAAATTATTTGCATAATTTTAATACAGGCTGACGTTTATTAGGACTGAGTGTTAATATTTCCAATGTCCCAATATGTGACATTGAAACTTGTACTGAAGTACCATCTATTGGGACTGCCACTGAAGTGCCATCTATTAGGACTGCCAGCAAAAGCACCTGACGCTTACTCATGCAATGGAGTTGACTAAGAAAATTTGCAATTTTGACAGATTTTGATATTGTCACCCTATAAAATGAATACTATTTAACAAAACTAACTAACTCCTGTCCCAAAACACTTGACAATACTTTATGTTGATTATATATGAGCAAAATATCGTGATTCAAATAAATATTCTCTGTTGACATGTTGCGCACTAGTAGCTACTTCCACCTTAAATCTAATACGAGCGAAAAATTAAACACACGGACTTCTCGTAGCTATCTGCTTCTTTTCAATGATTCTTTATTGATATTCGGGCATTCGTTACTCCACCTTATGCCCGCCACCTCTTTAATCACCCCACGCAATAGGAGGACAAAGTCTCCTACCCCATGGGCTCTCTCATCAAACCTCAGAACGTAAACTCTGCTGAAGCAGAGACACGTGACGGGTGGACAGGCTTGCCTCCAGTAGCTGTACAATCGAGAACAAAGCTGTGAATACAGACAAAGTGCCATAAATATGTATACACACCTTTATGTCCAGACAATAAAGTTTTGTATACATATTTTTGGCACTTTGCCTGTGTTCACAGCTGTGTTGTCGATTATACCATGACTTTGAACGTATCGGTAACGTTAGGTTTTACTCGATACGTAAAGCAGGCCTACTACCGCGAAAATCGAAATTCGGAAATTTCGAGGAGTTTTCTCTGTCACCCAAACGAAGGCGTCATTAGATTGAGAGAGACAAATCCTCGAAATTCACGAATTTTTTCGCGGTAGGACCGCAGTAGCCCTCCCATGAGCTGCCGCTACGTTTTTAACGCGCGTTTGCTTATCCATCCCGCTCGTAGGTACTCGCATAATGGCGCGAGCGAGCCGGAGAGAAAGTAAACGCGCTTTAATAAAATCGTCAAAATCTCACGGTACGGCTACAGGCCATCGCATTCGCTCCAATATGACAGAGCGAGCGCGATAGAATGCTCTACTTAAACCCTAACGTATGCTTTACTTACTTACTCATTGTACGCCTACAAGAACACTGGCCCTGAGGCCTTGTCGCGAAACTCGCGAAGCACGAAGGAAGTATTGCCTGTCTCTCGCACTCGTGAATACGTACATAAGTGTGACAGGGAGCAACACTTCGTTCGTGGTTCGCGGTAGGTCCTCTGTGCCTATCTAGTGCCTATTGAAGAAAATATTTTCGCACGCCTTTACTTTCCAAACATACTCTATCTCTTTGTAGTCGACCATGCCCACAGACAACATAAATGTTGTCTGTGACCATGCCAAACGACTTATTATCTTATTCACAGATAAAATATAGGGAAGATTCCGTGTATTAAGACATACATGAACAAACTATTGTCATCCTTCACCCCATCTCAAGACGTATTCCATAAGGAAAAAGAGACAAATAAAGTAGCTCTACTTGGTCGTGAACTCCATCAACGACTCCACAGATTAAATATAGGGAAGATTCCGTGTATTAAGACATACCTGAACAAACTATTGTCATCCTTTACCATCTCAAGATGTATTCCATAAGGAAAAAGAGACAAATAAGGTAGCTCTCCTTGGTCTTGAATTATATCAACGACTCCATTTTCTTGAACAATGTTACCAACCTGACTAGATAAAATGTCATTACTATTAGTGTTGTCCAGTCTTCATCGTATGCTTTTACAGTAGGAATAAACCTTATTTCTTACTCAGAATCACGATCTTCTGCGATCCTTGATATGTCATGATTTCTAAATCTATTTTTTAGGATAAAAATAAAAACACAAAATTATTGAAATATTTTCTTTAATTAAAATGTCATAAGAAGTGTTCTGTCTAAAACGTAGCGGTAAGGTCCCGCTAAGAAACACAATTATCTAGCCTCAAAGAAAAACTAACTAGAAGGTCATTTTATTTTATTACATAATTTTATTAACACGTACAAATCATTTAAACACGAAACTATAGGTGCTCTGAGAATTTAGACAAGTTTCTGGACCTGACGCCTCAGTGCTGCCGCCCTGGTGAACGGCATTTCAGAAAATCCTCATTATAACATGTTTTATGGAACTTATCATCCCTTAAAGCATACCTAACAATTTTCGTATGATGGCTTCTTTATAATTAATCAGTCGACACAAGTATCACATGAGTGTCATTATTAAACTAAACTTAATTTACTTTCTGGTTGACATGACATTGGATGATTACCAAATATGGTGGGTACTACGTCAGAATGTAATCACTTATGCGCGTACCCTTGCCTGAAACAACAGCTTAAAATGTGCGGAGCATATTTTTGAATACTTTTAGGGCACCAGTCATCTGCCTTTTTGATATCTTTGACCCATAATAGCCTTTGTTCAATGTCCTGTGGAAACCTGTTCGAAATTAAAAACATCGATTCATTTTCTGAGTTGGCTATCAATACATTTATCGATATCACGATCGGTCTCTTAAGTGCAACACTATGAGATACAAATATTTGAATCCCACTATTTATAATTACATTATGAATGCAAATACGAATGGTTAATTCACAAAACTACACACATGTATCCGGCAACAAATATTGAATAAGATTTTCAGTTACTTTTACCTTAATAAGGTTCGAAATCTTAAAATTCAAGTCAAAACTAAATTACCGGTGAAACGTAATGTCTTTATTTTGTTCATTCAGGTAACCCTGGCGGTTTTTACACCCTGGAACCACACAAGTCATCACTTTTATCACATTCCGTGCACTTATCGAACAGAAATATACATGAAAAGCTTTATTTTAATCACTTTTACTATTTGCGGTTTAGGTGCACTAGTATAGCCAAACAAACATCGTTGACAGGCATTGCCGGCGTCACCCACAGATAATATCGACACTGGAAATTTCAAATGTCGTAAGGGACATTTTGTCGTAAGTACACTTTGAATTGCATAGAACTCAGAAAAAAAATCTCTATCGATCTGTATAATTAACTTTTTGATATCGCTTCAAATAAAGAAGTTATGAAGTGAATTTATTTTGTCGTAACTTCATATTGCTTTAAAAAAAATGTTGTATGGGTCAAATTTTTAATTTGAAGGGATAACGTGTCCATTTTGAACGTAGTATATCCTTCTTATTCATAAATCCCTATGTGGTTAGTTACTACAGCAAAAGAAGGTGCCTTTTCGACATTCTATCTGATGAAATAAATACGAAACTGTGAATTCACAATGGCGTAAGGGACAAATATTTCAGGCTTTTGTTCGTTACAACACAATTTCGAAGATAGTATGGCTCTATTCTCTTAATAAACTGTGTCGTATGTACATATAAATCAAAATAATTTTAAAGTTTGATGTCGTAACTCACCTTTTAATTTTATAAAACATACGTTACTACATTAAATACGGTACATGAATGAGAGTTACGCCTCAAAAAATATGATATTAAAAATCTTGAAAGATTTTTTGTGTACGTTATAACATTTTGTTTAGTTTCTTATAGCACTTGCAACAGTGCCGGCGCGACTTAACCCAGGGCGTCTCAGGAAGAGGGGTGAGGGCAGAGCAGTATTTTTACTACCACATAGATACTGCATCGACCAGCGACTCACACACATTTCCACTTCCACCCCTGGAGCGTATACATCGCTCTAACGATTCCTCTCTAGACGGCTAACGGCCAATCAAGGCAAGCCGAGTCCTACAGTTCTTCTTGGATTCAACTCTGACCGACGAAAACATGCCTGAGACGATGTCGCTATTGCCGAACAGCTCACCACAAGCTGCCCCAATCTTATTATTAACTCCCTGGGAATCATGGGCTTATTTATAATTAGCTGTCTTTTGCCAATTCGAGAAATTTACTCTGTAGTACACGTGAACCGTGAACCAGTCTCAGCAGGCTATTGAAAAGTGTAATGAGCTATGATCATTGCGTGTGTCAGAGTTAGGGCTAGTAAGGTCCGGACATCTGCCATATTATCATCTTTATTATTGTTGTTTTGGTCTAATATCCGCCGCGCCGAGCAGTTATGATATTTTGTCGCAGCCCTTTTTATAAGTCATTACTTATTCTTGTCGAGGCCAGAACATTCCAAATTCTGACGGCTGCAATTTTGTGTACATCATAAGGTCTGCCTAGGTAAATACTTATTTTATGCATTTGTGGTCTGCAGAAACAGAGGAGGATGAGGTCCATAGTAGATTAATTGATAGTTTAAATCAATATGTTGCAACGTTGCAAAGTAGTTTGCTCTGATTTTTAGCAGAAGCTACATATTGCATCTTGTTTCTTACCCATGATTGTTATACATATTTATGTTAATAGTTAGGATTCTCGATTCTTCACAGGGTTTGTTACTTTTGAGCTCAAGTAGTTCTTTATTGTTTTCAGTTGTTGAACCCTTGGATAAGAGCTTACGAGTGAGAGTTACTTTGATGGACTTCAACTGTGCGATTGCTCTTATCTTATCTTATTATATCTAGTTTGTTCAGAATATGGCTCCGGTTTGGTGATTCCATAGAAAGGCTGACAATGCGTGTGTTGCCGTTCTTTCCGGTAAACTCATCTGCTGTTTCGTTTCCAACAATATTGGAATATCCTAATACCCATCTAAGTGTAACTTCATTAAAGTCAAGGGCGTTTAATTTATTCTTGCAGCACTGGACTAGTGAGAGCATCGCAGCTTGATTGTTTGAGTTGATGTAGATAATAGATAATATTGGTTTTTAGGTTTCTGGCCAAATTGATTGCCACACATAATGTAATATTTATGCGCGGAAATCATCATAATATTGACTTCTGTCTAGAAAATGAAGGCCATTTTGCTGATGCTGACGCAAACTCTGACCTTAGGCCTCTCACCTACTTGCACCTGTGGTGCCATTTTCGACAATCGTTCTGGTCGTTGGTCCATTTGTATCTTGAGGGTATTTCGACTGTCTGGTGAAGCCACATTCGATGTGCTTGTTTTATTCCCGAAAGCCCAGGCTTTCAAGTTCGTTTTTGCAGGCTGTTCAAACACTGAGAACACCCTGTCATTGTGTGAAATTGATACTCAGTTATATTGAGGGTTGGAGTAGCTATTCTGTTAGAGAGCACTCTTCGGACCCATATAGTCGTGGTTTCATCCCTTTGATTTAATTTCATTAAGGATGGTTTCTGTGAGTTTATTATCGAAAGCACTTCCGACATCAAGGAATACACACCGACCTGTTTGCTTATTCTCTAGACTTTACCGCTGCTTTGGTAACCTGTATCGTGTGCTGAGCTTATTTTTATTTTGTTTCTTCCTGCTATTTTCTTACTGGTGCAGTAAAGAATTACTTACTAACTTACTTACTTTTATGGACCTTGTGACCAGGTCAATTGGGGTAGTTGATAAACATGTTGATTTAGACTCAGTGATCTTGTCACCAAGTAGTGAAAGAAATAGAGATGTTACACTAATAGGTTTGAAGGACTTAGAACGAGTATTATCTATACTCGTTTTTCCTGCTTTTTGGTATAAAGCGTACCTTGACACTAGTCCATTTTCTCAGTATAAACCCCAATGCATTGCTTGCCCGAAATATTTTGCCAGGTGCGGAAGGAGGACGCCTTGATTTCGTTTTGATAATGTAGGAAACACTTCATAATTTTCAGTCGATTTGAATGGCTTGCACTAACTCAGCGCTCCTTAACCATTTTTTGGGCTACAAATGTAGGTTTTCAGTCAGTGGTTCGCTCCCTAAGGATTCGATAGTTCCTTTGACCGCACGTCTTAATAGCACGAGTATCATCAAAAAGGGTCATAGATCTTTGCGGAGGCAGTTAGATTACTTATCCAGAATTTCTTTCTTAATATATGTTTTTGTTTCGGGCTCAGGTTGCTCTCAAAGAAATTTTTAGATATATGTTTTTTTCTTTTTACAACACTAAGCTGACTAAAATATATACATACCTAACATGTTTGGTTTTATTTCCTATAAATTGTAACGGGTTATCTAAAATATAATAAATTACACGTGAAATTGATTTCCGTCTATGAAAATAATACAAATGTAAGTACACAACTTTATATTTTCTTGCATTTTTACGCTACTTACTTCAATTATTCTGGAAACTAGAATGACTTTACAACAGAAAATAGTTGTAATGTAGCATATTACTTGACAGTTACGACAAAGAGGTAGTGTTTTCGTTTTTGTCGTAACAGATTTCCATAAAAAAACTAGAAATTTTTGGGGGCGTAAGGGACATCTGTCTAGTAAATTTCTGGCGTAAGGGACACTATCTCCGAAACTATTGAGTTTACAAGTATATACCTAATTGTCTAATGAAGATAAAGCTTTTTCGTAGTTATGTATATAAGAACCATCTAATTCGGATGAATATTTAACAAGTTATGATTTTTTTAAATTTTGGTTTTTGTTTTTTGGCTCTCCTGAAAAGTGGACCTTTGTCCCTTACGACATTTGAAATTTCCAGTGTCGATATAGACTCGGTCTATCAATTTATATGTCTATGAACGACTCCATTTTCTTGAACAATGCTACCAACCTGACTAGATAAAATGTCATTACTATTAGTGATGTCCAGTCTTCAATCGTATACTTTTATCGTCAATAATAATATTTTAACCAAATTAGGTAGCGAATACAGTAGGAATAAACCTTATTTCCTACTCAAAATCACGATCTTCTTCGATCGTGATTTCAAAATCTACATTTCAGGATAAAAATAAAATCACAAAGTTAACGAAATATTTTCTTTAATTAAAATGTCATAATGAGGGTTTCCTAAAACGTATGCCACTAGTTGGCGCCACTTAGCCGTAAGGTCCCGCTAAGAAACACAATTATCTAGCCCCAAAGAAAGACTAAGTAAATGTTTTTTTTTTTTTATAAAGTTTAAATTTTTTTATGTATTTTTTTTAACTCATACAAAATATTTAAACCAGAAACTATAAACATAGAATTTAGACAAGTTTCTGGCCCTGCTCCTGCCCTGGTGATTTCAGAAAACTCTCATTATAACATGTTTTATGGACTTATCATTCCTTAAAGCATACCTAACAATTTTGGTATGATGGCTTCTTTATAATTAAATTAATCAGTCTACACAAGTATCACATGAGGGTCATTATTAAACTAAATTTAATTTACTTGCTGGTTGACATGATATTGGATGATTACCAAATATGGTGGGTAGTACGTCAGAATGTAATCACTTATTCGCGTACCCTTGCCTGAAACAACAGCTTAAAATTGTGCGGAGCATATTTTTGAATACTCTTTAGGGTACCAGTCGTCTGCCTTTTTTCATATTTTTGACCCATAATAGCCTTTGTTCAGTGTCCAGTGGAAACCTGTTGGACATTAAAAACATCGATTCATTTTTGAGTTGACTATCAATACATTTATCGATATCACGATCGGTCTCTTAAGTACCACACTATGCGATACAAATGTTTGAATCCCACTATTTATAATTACATTACGAATGTAAATACAAATGGTTTAATCACAAAACTACACATATGTATCCGACAACAAATATTGAATAAGATTTTCAGTTACTTTTACCTTAATAAGGTTCGAAATCTTAAAATTCAAGTCAAAACTAAATTGCCGGTGAAACGTAATGTCTTTATTTTGTTCATTCAGGTAACCCTGGCGGTTTTTACACCCTGGAACCACACAAGTCATCACTTTTATCACATTCCGTGCACTTATCGAACAGAAATATACATGAAAAGCTTTATTTTAAGCCGGTTTTTCAGCCGGTGGTAGGGTATTTTTACTAGTACCCGCCTGGTTTGGCTACCACCGTACATTCGGTGTAAACGCCCGTGAAATGACTTACCTTCGTGTTTGCCGTGTTTCGGGGTCAGCCGGTGTATTTACCAGCATCTAGCGGGCCAGCAAGGCGGTGGCAACTAACAGGTTACTGATTGTCTCCTGTTCGTTGCCGCCGCGATTTGGGTTCTACTTTTCACTTACGATCAGGTGGAGTGGAGCCACTTTGTTGTGCCAACGTTATTTTTATTGGGTCGGCAACGCGCATGTGACACCCTGAGGTTGCAGGCGCCCATAGGCTACGGTGACTGCTTTCCATCAGGCGGGCCGTATGCTTGTTTGCCACCGACGTGGTATAAAAAAAAAAAAAAAATCACTTTTACTATTTGCGGTTTAGGTGCACTAGTATACACAAACAAAGATCGTTGACAGGCATTGCCGGCGTCACCCACAGATAAAATATACTCGGTCTATCAATTTTATATGTCTATGATCTTATTAATCAGCGGCCCTACCGCGAACTTCGAAATCCGCAAAACGAATTTCGGTGTTCGCGGTCCCGAGCTAACATCGAGCAAACGACTTAATGGTACGTTCAGAAACGAATGAAGCTAAATTTCTGAATATTTCAGTTGGCAAGTGCTTAAGTGCATTGTTGATTATTTATTAATAGTAATTTAATTCAATATTATGTTTAAGGAAAGATAACAGATACCAAATCTAATTACGTGACTCACTAGATAGCTTAGAATTATAAAAATACAAAGTATTACAGTTTTGGAACGTACTCGTAATTTACATTTTGACATTGACACTTTTTTGTATGACGTGTGTATTGTAAACATACTTCATCTACTTGAAAAATAGTTTAATTTACTATTAGAATTCCAACTTATACCTTAACCAGTCGCGAAGGCATAATGGAAAAACCGCTGTACGATAATTCTACTATGTTGAAAGCAGTCATACTTATAGGAGGGCCACAAAAAGGTAAAGATGCTTTATCACATAATTACCGGCTTGTAAAATGATAAGAACGAAGCTTTTGTATTTGACTACACTAATAGCCATAACATTGTTATAATATGTACACGTCATGGATCAAGACAGCTTGAAATTCCGCTTCATTTTCATATTTGTAGCTAGAAATCTTCTTCTATGGCTATTAACACATTTACTTGTGACAGCACCTTTCTGAAATATAAAGGCTATGAAAATTAACAAGGCACAAAACACTAAACTTACACCCTAAAAGAGCATACATTAAGATCGATTGAACAGTCAAATACAGAATGCATACTTACAGCATACACCCTCCCTCATCCTTACTTAAAAAAGCAAATTCTATCAAATTAATGTGCACATGCATGCATGCTTCAGCTTATGATAGTCCACTGCAGGAGGTAGGCCTCTCCTATCAACTATACTATATGAATTAGGAGGTAAATGCCCATAATCGCCACACTGGGCAAGCGGATTGGCAATTGCAGTAATGTGTCCACTATGATGACGCTGCTGTCCATCATCAATCTTTTATCAAATAATGATCAGTGACACTTCAATCCCTTAGTAGACTCTTATGACACCCGCAGGAGGAGTTGGGGTAGTGACATGTATTCTTACTGCTGTCACCACATGACCAAATTAATGTGACTGACAAAAATCATTAAAAAAAAATGAATTATTAAGCTTCACAATATTTAGAGCTTAGTCTATTGTGTCCAAGCACCAAGTAGCTTTATGCCCACCATACAAAATAGTCAAGACGGATGTAAACCTTTAGTGAACCTATGAAACTAGCTACAACTTTAATTGCTTTTATACTTGGACACTTATAAGTGAAACAGATCCCTGATTATTATGGAATTAATCATACCTACATTATACCGTAAGCTAGTATGTATATATGTGTAATGCTAATTCTGTTTCTTACTACCAGAGCCCGGAAAATTCATAGCAAAACAAAAGACTGTGCAATCAAACTAAACTAATCTTATAAATATTAGATGTCATATACCAAAGAAAAACGACCAAGATCACCTATGTCCGAGGTGGGGATCGAACCCACGTACTCAGCTTTCGCGGCTGATGCCTGTACCCCTCGGCCACTCGGTCTTAGCAACCACCGGTCAAATTTCTCGGGTATATGCAATCCCTTACAAGGCTAGGCGCCTTTGACCATTCTCTGAGGGTAAGCAATACATGCCTGCCACCTCCTATTTAGAATACTTTACAGTTTTCTAGAATAGCTAGAGAGAACTGGTGCTGCCATCTATTGAACATATTGCGAAATACAAATCAAATTATTTATTAACTAAATATTTTGATTTGTACTTTTAATTTTTCTCCAGTAGTCACACTACTTATTACTATATAAATTATAAATATTAGATGTCATATACCAAAGAAAAACGACCAAGATCACCTATGTCCGAGGTGGGGATCGAACCCACGTACTCAGCTTTCGCGGCTGATGCCTGTACCCCTCGGCCACTCGGTCTTAGCAACCACCGGTCAAATTTCTCGGGTATATGCAATCCCTTACAAGGCTAGGCGCCTTTGACCATTCTCTGAGGGTAAGCAATACGAGGGTGAGGATGCAATATGAGGGTGAGGATATTTATAATTTATATAGTAATAAGTAGTGTGACTACTTACTGGAGAAAAATTAAAAGTACAAATCAAAATATTTAGTTAATAAATAATTTGATTTGTATTTCGCAATATGTTTAAACTAATCTTCTTTTTTTATTGATATTGATTGTCTAAAAAAACCATAGGGATATGTTTAGGTACATTATTTTATAATCATTCAAGCCAAACACAAAAGTAGTGGTAAGTTAAGGGTTTGTTTTATATGAGTTGTTTCATATATAATGCAACATAACTTATATTATCAACGTTACTTTATATTTCATATTAAGTAATAACCCTTCTCTTTTGGCTTGGCTGTAGTGACAAAGACGTAATCAATCTCATTGAAAATAATAGACACTTCAGGAAATTTATACTCCATAAGACATTGAATATCATTATAGTAATTTCATTGCATATGACTGCGATAAAATACAAGTTGTGTTAATTAATAATCAATTATTATTTGTATCTTAAAATGATTTTAAACGGACGTGGTTGATATAAAAACTTACTCGATATCGATAATAAAATGTGTCTCACCCTAGTTTCATTGCAACAGTCTTTTGTTTTGCTATGGATTTTCCGAGCTCTGCATAGTACACATCTCATCATCAACCCGTTTTAAAATTTTAGGCACTCGCTTCCGGCCTCTATCCCTGGACACACCAAAGCCTCTGTTCCCAATAGCCGGTATGCCTCTGATACAGCATCACATCGCAGCCTGTGTCAAGCTGCCACAGGTTCGGGAGATCCTCATCATTGGCTCCTACACCGCTTCAAATATGGCACAGTTTGTTGGTGAAATGCATAATGAATATTCTGTTGCTATCAGGTAAGTTGTCTTGAAGAAAATATTTTTTTCATCACACTTGCTTTGTAAGCGTGGCCTTTCTTGCATGCATCGCGGGAGTAATAGAAAAGTGAAATTCCCTAGGGAGTAATAGAAATGTCAGTACATCATTTAATAATATTTTGTGTTAAAACTAATTTTTTTGCTTGCAAGTGTGATGAACAACATTGTATGCATCACGGTTGGTAAGCGGAATACTAACTCGAGCCATTAAAAGTCTTCTAACACTCTCGTTAGTAATACCATACTTACCGCCCTAGGTGCACCATGTAGTATTTTTCAAAGTCTAGTTGTAAAGTCTTATCTATCTATCAAGCCCTTGAATCTGGAGTAGAGTATATCTCTAATTTCTGTGTGCTGCTTGGCAATTGCCTCCTCTAGTCTTTCCTGTGTACTCTGTTCTGGGCTACTCTTCTCCAGCCCAATGTAAGTACAATATAAGTTGTTACAGGTTTACCCTGACTGTCTGAAACCTCAGGGTGCTTAGACAATTTGCCAATCGCTAACGCTTGATCGTCAATCGTAAACGAAAGGCAGCTTACTGACTTTGTCGCACTGATATGAAAGATGGACAGAGGGAAAATTACGATACGCTACTAAGCGTTAGCGATTGGCAACTTGGCTAAGCATCCAGGATCCAGGGCCACAAATCATTCACTATTCTTTATTAAATGATCTGGATGCTTGATATATCACTGATGATTCAGTGATTTATTGACAATGATTGTCACATCACGTCATCAGCCTATTATAGACTACTGCTGGACGACTGGACGTAGGCCTCTCCTGTTACTTATGATTTGATGACGATGAGGCATCCATAATCGCCAGGCTGGGCAAGCGGGTTGGTGATCGTAATGTTTCCATTATGTGACGATGCTTCCCGTCATCGATCTTTAATATACGAATATTCAGACTCTTCAAACCCTAAGTTGACTCTTAGAACACCCATGGGCAGAGTAGGAGTGGCAAAAATGTATTCTTACTGCCCTCACCACGCCACCTTCAACAATTGTAACATGTCAAACACAATCTCTTATGCAGCAGCTTTTCTTCAGGTACCTCCAAGAGTTCACAGCACTGGGCACTGGAGGTGGCTTATACCACTTTCGCGACCAGGTCAGAGCCGGGAACCCGGCTGCATTCTTCTTGTTGAATGGTGATGTGTGCGCCGACTTCCCGCTCAAGGAACTGTGGGAGTTCCATATGGAGAGGCCTAATTCGCTGGTGAGTTTCGGCGGACAAAGCTATTAGATCTATCCCTATTTTAGTTATTTTTACTATTGTTGCTTGTGTTATAATAATGATTATAATTATAGCATATAGAACAGTCATTGTCCATTTTCTCCTGTGAAAATTAAATATTTTAATAAGCTAAGTTCTGAGATTACTTTTATTTAGAACCCAATAATAATGTAGTCGTAGGACTAAGGCAAATTTCGTTTGCCTAACTAAAATTTACTTCGTATTAACAAAACTTTAAACTAATTTGACCATGAACAGGCACTATTATAGAAGAATATAATTATTTGTAACAATTTTTATAATTTCATAGCAAATATGTAATAAAATAGCACTGTGTGAGATGAAAAAAAAAGGGATTTTTCAAAACTTTCATAGTATAAAAAAAATCATTACAAAAACCTGTTTAAATCTTCGCCAAACTGCATGGCAGTTTATAGGCGAAAAAGAGACTCTTTTTACATTATGTACATTTCTCTCATTAAATTATCTAAGAAAAGCGTTATCCGTTACCATCCTTCTTGCACATATATCCTCATAATTATTGTCCCTACTACGTGATGCTGATTATAATAAGCCCAAGCAAATCCAGATCTGGAAGAATCAGGTTTTATTTAATTGCTCACCCACATGAAGCGCTACTATCTTGGTCACAGGTGACGATAATGGGCACAGAGGCCACCAGACAGCAGTCCGTGCACTACGGCTGCATGGTCCGCGAGTCCGGCACGAAGGCGGTCTCGCACTACGTGGAGAAGCCCGCCTCGTACGTGTCCGCGCTCATCAACTGCGGCGTGTATGTGTGCGCGCCGCGCGTGTTCCACACCATGGCGCGCGCTTTCGACCAGAAGGAGGCGGAGTACTACAGGTATTTAGGAAGCTAGAGGGCATTTTTCTATGTATTTCCAGTTCTCACCTTGGCCAAAGACTTGGTCTTTCACCAAAACCCAGACATCCGAAGTCAAGGTTTGCTGGAGGGTGTTTCTTTCAAGAAAGTGTCCAATTCATCCCACTTTTCGTCGGCATTTGTGAATTTTCAGGATTTGTCAATGATGACACTCCAACGAAGGCGCCATTAGAGTGAAAAAGTATTTGTAATGAAATTATTGAATTTTTGTAATTTTATTATATGACGATTATTATTATTTATTGAGATACTGCAATGTATACTGTTATTTATAACATTATATTTTTAGTTAATTGTATATACCTATGTAGATAAGATGGTGACATGTAATATGATATTACCAATAAATGAATATGAATATGAATATGTGACAGAGAGACTCGAAAACATCGGATTTTAAAGTTTCCAATGGGGCCACTGTTCCTCTTTAGCTTGGCCGTGTTACGAGCTACATCGAGGACTTGTATCTTAGCGAGCGCTTATTACTCGATCTACCAGTCTTTCTAAAAAAGAGTGACCAAAAACAGCGCTTGTCCGGGATTAGCGGAGAAATTGGGGATAGGCCTTTCCCCAGCTGTGGGACACAGCAGGCTTCACATAAGACGATAATGGGCACAGAGGCCACCCGTCAGCAGTCCGTGCACTACGGCTGCATGGTCCGCGAGTCCGGCACGAAGGCGGTCTCGCACTACGTGGAGAAGCCCGCCTCGTACGTGTCCGCGCTCATCAACTGCGGCGTGTATGTGTGCGCGCCGCGCGTGTTCCACACCATGGCGCGCGCTTTTGACCAGAAGGAGGCGGAGTATTACAGGTATTTAGGAATCTAGAGGGCATTTTATTCATATGTATACTTTCAGTCACCTTGATCTACAGACTTTAATCTTTCACTTGGAAGTCCAAACTCTTAGTGTGCCAACGATCCATGGAGCGCAAATTGGTGTTGTTAGATATGTAAGCGTGTGAGTGCACATGCAGTTGTATGCATAACCTGTTTTGTAATGCAGGAATAAATCAGTGTTAAACTGGCTCGCTTGTTTGATGGTCGTGCACCCTCCCGTAGTACCCTTAGACACATACTTAACAGGTGTCAAATTGGTAGGTCTGAAATAAGCACTTCAAAACCCAAATTCTCGATGTAGCTTAGAATGCGGCCAAGTTAAAGCGAAACAGCAGCCCTACCGCGCTTCGAAATCTGCAAATTTCAAGGGTTTGTTTCTGTCACCTACGACGGCTTCATTGAAGCGACAAAGACTAATCATCAAAATGCCAAAGACAGCACAAAAGCTAAAGACAGGGCATTTTCCTATGTATTTCCAGTTCTCACCTTGGTCCAAAGACTTACCAAAGTTTTTCACCGAAACTCAGACATTTAAAGTCGAGGTTTGCTGGAGGGTGTTTCCTTCAAGAAAGAGTCCAGTTCATCCCACTTCTGTCGGCATTTGTAAATTTTCAGGATTTGTTAATGACACTCCAACGAAGGCGCCATTAGAGTGACAGAGAGACTCGAAAACATCGGATTTTAAAGTTTCCAGTGGGGCCACTGTTCCTCATTAGCTTGGCCGTGTTACGAGCTACATCGAGGATTTGTGTCTTAGCGAGCGCTTATTACTCGATCTACCAGTCTTTCTAAAAAAGATTGACCAAAAACAGCGCTTGCCCGGGATCAGTGGAGAAATTGGAGAGAGTCCTTTCCCTAGCAGTGGGACACGGCAGGCTTCAAATAAGACGATAATGGGCACAGAAGCGACCCGACAGCAGTCCGTGCACTACGGCTGCATGGTCCGCGAGTCCGGCACGAAGGCGGTCTCGCACTACGTGGAGAAGCCCGCCTCGTACGTGTCCGCGCTCATCAACTGCGGCGTGTATGTGTGCGCGCCGCGCGTCTTCCACACCATGGCGCGCGCTTTCGACCAGAAGGAGGCGGAGTATTACAGGTATTTAGGAAGCTAGAGGACATTTTCCTATGTATTTCCAGTTCTCACCTTGGCCAAAGACTTGGTTATTCATCGAAGCTCAGATATCGCAAGTCGAGGTTTGCTGGAAGGTGTTTCCATCAAGAAAGAGTCCAGTTCCTTCCCTGGTCTTTCACTTTTGAAGTCCAAACTCGTAGTGTGCCAACGATCCATGGAGCGCAAATTGATAGGTCTGAAATAAGCGCTTAAAAACCCAAATCCTCGATGTAGCTTAGAATGCGGCCAAGCGAAAGCGAAACAGCAGCCCTACCGCGCTTTGAAAACTGCAAATTTCAAGGGTTTGTTTCTGTCACTCTAATAAATGGCTTCGTTAAAGCGACACAGACTAATTATCAAAATGCCAAAAACAGCACAAAAGCTAAAGACAGCGCTTGGCCAGGATCAGTGGTTAAATTGGAGAGAGTCCTTTCCCCAGCTGTGGGACACGGCAGGCTTCAAATAAGACGATAATGGGTACAGAAGCGACCCGGCAGCAGTCCGTGCACTACGGCTGCATGGTCCGCGAGTCCGGCACGAAGGCGGTCTCGCACTACGTGGAGAAGCCCGCCTCGTACGTGTCCGCGCTCATCAACTGCGGCGTGTATGTGTGCGCGCCGCGCGTGTTCCACACCATGGCGCGCGCTTTCGACCAGAAGGAGGCAGAGTATTACAGGTATTTAGGAATCTAGAGGACATTTTCCTATGTATTTCCAGTTCTCACCTTGCTCCAAAGACTTAGTCTTTCACCGAAACCCGACATCCAAAGGCGATTTTAGCTGGAGGGTGTTTCTTTCAAGAAAGTGTCCAATTCATCCCACTTCGGTCGGCATTTGTAAACTTTCAGGATTTGTCAATGTCACTCCAACGAAGGCGAACTTGAGAGGCCATTAGAGTGACAGAGATAAATCCTCGAAATTTTGGGGTATAGAAGTTTCCGGTGGGGCCTTCGTTCCTCTTTAGCTTGACTACATCGAGGATATGTGTCTTAACGAGCGCTTATTATTCGATCTACCAATCTTTCTCAAAGAGAGTGACCAAAAACAGCGCTTGCCCGGGATTAGCGGAGAAATTGGGGATAGGCATTTCCCCAGCTGTAGGACATGGCAGGCTTCAAATAAGACGATAATGGGTACAGAAGCGACCCGGCAGCAGTCCGTGCACTACGGCTGCATGGTCCGCGAGTCCGGCACGAAGGCGGTCTCGCACTACGTGGAGAAGCCCGCCTCGTACGTGTCCGCGCTCATCAACTGCGGCGTGTATGTGTGCGCGCCGCGCGTGTTCCACACCATGGCGCGCGCTTTCGACCAGAAGGAGGCAGAGTACTACAGGTATTTAGGAATCTGGAGGGCATTTTTCTATGTATTTCCAGTTCTCACCTTGGTCCAAAGACCTAGTCTTTCACCGAAACCCGACATCCAAAGTCGATTTTAGCTGGAGGGTGTTTCTTTCAAGAAAGTGTCCAATTCATCTCCCTTCTGTCAGCATATGTAAATTTTCAGGATTTGTTAATGACACTCCAACGAAGCCCCATTAGAGTGACAGAGAGAGATCTCGAAATTTTGGGGCTTAGAAGTTTCCGGTGGGGCTTTCGTTCCTCTTTAGCTTGGACGTGTTACGAGCTACATCGAGGATTTGTGTGTTGGAGCGCTTATTTTGGACTCAGTCTACCAATCTGACATACTCCGCCAGCAATAGTGAAATGGACTCTCTCAAAGGCACGACCAAAACCAGTGCTTGACCGGAACCAGTGAAGAAATTGGGGTAGCGTTTACCTAACAGTGGGACACAACAGGCTTCACCTATGACGATAATGGGTACAGAAGCGACCCGGCAGCAGTCCGTGCACTACGGCTGCATGGTCCGCGAGTCCGGCACGAAGGCGGTCTCGCACTACGTGGAGAAGCCCGCCTCGTACGTGTCCGCGCTCATCAACTGCGGCGTGTATGTGTGCGCGCCGCGCGTCTTCCACACCATGGCGCGCGCTTTCGACCAGAAGGAGGCGGAGTATTACAGGTATTTAGGAAGCTAGAGGACATTTTCCTATGTATTTCCAGTTCTCACCTTGGCCAAAGACTTGGTTATTCATCGAAGCTCAGATATCGCAAGTCGAGGTTTGCTGGAAGGTGTTTCCATCAAGAAAGAGTCCAGTTCCTTCCCTGGTCTTTCACTTTTGAAGTCCAAACTCGTAGTGTGCCAACGATCCATGGAGCGCAAATTGATAGGTCTGAAATAAGCGCTTAAAAACCCAAATCCTCGATGTAGCTTAGAATGCGGCCAAGCGAAAGCGAAACAGCAGCCCTACCGCGCTTTGAAAACTGCAAATTTCAAGGGTTTGTTTCTGTCACTCTAATAAATGGCTTCGTTAAAGCGACACAGACTAATTATCAAAATGCCAAAAACAGCACAAAAGCTAAAGACAGCGCTTGGCCAGGATCAGTGGTTAAATTGGAGAGAGTCCTTTCCCCAGCTGTGGGACACGGCAGGCTTCAAATAAGACGATAATGGGTACAGAAGCGACCCGGCAGCAGTCCGTGCACTACGGCTGCATGGTCCGCGAGTCCGGCACGAAGGCGGTCTCGCACTACGTGGAGAAGCCCGCCTCGTACGTGTCCGCGCTCATCAACTGCGGCGTGTATGTGTGCGCGCCGCGCGTGTTCCACACCATGGCGCGCGCTTTCGACCAGAAGGAGGCAGAGTATTACAGGTATTTAGGAATCTAGAGGACATTTTCCTATGTATTTCCAGTTCTCACCTTGCTCCAAAGACTTAGTCTTTCACCGAAACCCGACATCCAAAGGCGATTTTAGCTGGAGGGTGTTTCTTTCAAGAAAGTGTCCAATTCATCCCACTTCGGTCGGCATTTGTAAACTTTCAGGATTTGTCAATGTCACTCCAACGAAGGCGAACTTGAGAGGCCATTAGAGTGACAGAGATAAATCCTCGAAATTTTGGGGTATAGAAGTTTCCGGTGGGGCCTTCGTTCCTCTTTAGCTTGACTACATCGAGGATATGTGTCTTAACGAGCGCTTATTATTCGATCTACCAATCTTTCTCAAAGAGAGTGACCAAAAACAGCGCTTGCCCGGGATTAGCGGAGAAATTGGGGATAGGCATTTCCCCAGCTGTAGGACATGGCAGGCTTCAAATAAGACGATAATGGGTACAGAAGCGACCCGGCAGCAGTCCGTGCACTACGGCTGCATGGTCCGCGAGTCCGGCACGAAGGCGGTCTCGCACTACGTGGAGAAGCCCGCCTCGTACGTGTCCGCGCTCATCAACTGCGGCGTGTATGTGTGCGCGCCGCGCGTGTTCCACACCATGGCGCGCGCTTTCGACCAGAAGGAGGCAGAGTACTACAGGTATTTAGGAATCTGGAGGGCATTTTTCTATGTATTTCCAGTTCTCACCTTGGTCCAAAGACCTAGTCTTTCACCGAAACCCGACATCCAAAGTCGATTTTAGCTGGAGGGTGTTTCTTTCAAGAAAGTGTCCAATTCATCTCCCTTCTGTCGGCATATGTAAATTTTCAGGATTTGTTAATGACACTCCAACGAAGCCCCATTAGAGTGACAGAGAGAGATCTCGAAATTTTGGGGCTTAGAAGTTTCGGTGGGGCTTTCGTTCCTCTTTAGCTTGGACGTGTTACGAGCTACATCGAGGATTTGTGTGTTGGAGCGCTTATTTTGGACTCAGTCTACCAATCTGACATACTCCGCCAGCAATAGTGAAATGGACTCTCTCAAAGGCACGACCAAAACCAGTGCTTGACCGGAACCAGTGAAGAAATTGGGGTAGCGTTTACCTAACAGTGGGACACAACAGGCTTCAACTATGACGATAATGGGTACAGAAGCGACCCGGCAGCAGTCCGTGCACTACGGCTGCATGGTCCGCGAGTCCGGCACGAAGGCGGTCTCGCACTACGTGGAGAAGCCCGCCTCGTACGTGTCCGCGCTCATCAACTGCGGCGTGTATGTGTGCGCGCCGCGCGTGTTCCACACCATGGCGCGCGCTTTCGACCAGAAGGAGGCAGAGTACTACAGGTATTTAGGAATCTAGAGGACATTTTCCTATGTATTTCCAGTTCTCACCTTGCTTGGTCCACAGACTTTGGTCTTTCACTAGGAAGTTCAAACTGGTAGTGAGCCAACGATCCATGGAGCGCTAATTGGTGTCAAATTGGTAGGTCTGAAATAAGCGCTTCAAAACCCAAATCCTCGTTTAGCTCGGAAAGCGGCCAAGTTAAAGACAAACTGAGCTGGTCACGGCTGGTAAATGCCTGATAACAGTACCTAATGACTAATAATTAGTTAAGTATGTGGCATAATCACCCCAGAATGGGATATCTGGCCGACTCCGCCACCAAAAGCGGGATGAACTGGACTGTCTCTCTAAGCCATGACCAAAAACATCGCTTGACTAGGACCAGTGGAAAATTTGGGACAGGCCTTTGCCCAGCAGTGAGACACAGCAGGCTTCAGTAATGATGATAATGGGCACAGAAGCGACCCGGCAGCAGTCCGTGCACTACGGCTGCATGGTCCGCGAGTCCGGCACGAAGGCGGTCTCGCACTACGTGGAGAAGCCCGCCTCGTACGTGTCCGCGCTCATCAACTGCGGCGTGTATGTGTGCGCGCCGCGCGTGTTCCACACCATGGCGCGCGCTTTCGACCAGAAGGAGGCAGAGTATTACAGGTATTTAGGAATCTAGAGGGCATTTTATTCATATGTATACTTTCAGTCACCTTGATCTAC
>JALPQI010017499.1:0-29668 GCA_025490895.1 Thaumatotibia leucotreta | reverse complement strand
TATAAATAACAATATTTTTCTAACTAATACGGAAAAGTAAACTTTGAGCACGCTTCGCGTGCGTAAATTTTTCTTTTTAAGGCACTTGTTATCAAAAAAATCGTTCGATACACGTGTAAAAAATTCTTTTAAAAATTTTTTTTTGCACTAGCATGAAATGTACTATTTTATCACACTTGCTTCATAAGCGCGTCATTGCTTGCAACTGGGTGAACCGATTTTGATGATTCTTTTTTTATTTGAAAGCTGATGCTCATCGTTTAATCCCATTTTAATTAGGTCCAGCTCTGACAATGGCATCCATGAGAAAACTATGTAAATGATAAATTTGCACAAAAGAACGAATAACTCAATTTCGTTCATTCTTTTTTTGACCGACATAAAAACAAACCCTGATGGGATCTTTGAGACATAGGTTGAAGTTGGTTTTTAAAATTTTGTAATTTGGTGATTATTAAGGTCCGACCGAGATCTCGGTCTCGGTCTCGGCATTCTCGGCTAAAAATTGAGCCGAGATTCGTAATGAGCTGTAATTGGCGAGCTTGACGCCATCTCGCGAACTTACTGTGATTTTATTGGTCTCATATTGACATGAACTGACTTCAATTTCACTTTGAAATGAACGGAAGGAATAATTTAGAGTAAGCAACCCCTATCATACTATCGACAAAAATACCTAAAACTAGAATACCGGTTTGTGGGGTACCTACATAAAAAAATAAAAAAAAATAAAATATCGGAAAAAAATTGCTGTATTTAGTTTGACGTTCGACTTACTATAGGTATTTGCTAGGGACTTTTTATGAAATTTATACGTTTTTTATCCTTTCTACCAAGTCTCGGTCTCGGCCGAGAATTAAATTTATTCTCGATCTCGGCCGAGACTAAAACATGGGTCTCGGTCGGACCTTAGTGATTATTATACCTACATATTACAGTATGTATAGTTGAAGTATAGTTACTTTAACGACGGCAGCAGTGAGACCGGCCGCAGAGGACGCCTTGCCGCTAGTATACACAGCGCGGGGAGTGATCTCGCTGACTTGCTTCAGGACTTGCGACTTGGCCGTGCTCGGGTCACCCACGATGCACACGTTTATGTCGCCTCGGAGGGTGGTACCGGCTCTACATATAGTTTGTATAGTGGATGTATAGTTACTTTAACGACGGCAGCAGTGAGACCGGCCGCAGAGGACGCCTTGCCGCTAGTATACACAGCGCGGGGAGTGATCTCGCTGACTTGCTTCAGGACTTGCGACTTGGCCGTGCTCGGGTCACCCACGATGCACACGTTTATGTCGCCTCGGAGGGTGGTACCTGCTATACATATAGTATGTATAGTTGAAGTATAGTTACTTTAACGACGGCAGCAGTGAGACCGGCCGCAGAGGACGCCTTGCCGCTAGTATACACAGCGCGGGGAGTGATCTCGCTGACTTGCTTCAGGACTTGCGACTTGGCCGTGCTCGGGTCACCCACGATGCACACGTTTATGTCGCCTCGGAGGGTGGTACCTGCTATTATAAAGCCTAACAACTTACTATTTGACCCTCGCCATGTTGCGGATTTTCAGTGACACTAATTTATTTTACTGGCAATGATTACTGTTTGACATCAGCGGCCCTACCGCAAAAATCGAAATTCGTAAATTTCGAGGATTTGTCTCTCTCACTCTAATGACGCCTTCGTTTGAGTGACAGAGAAACATCCTCGAAATTTACGAATTTCGATTTTCGCGGTAGTAGGCCAGGCGTTGAATGTCATCGAATGTCACCGATGTAAACAAAAATAAAATATATCGCGACTTAAACGATTTCATCATAAAAATGCCGAAAAAGATACCAATAGAAGCAAGAAAAATCGTGTTAAATACAATAAAATCTTTAAACCAAAGAAAGGACGAAGGATTGAATAGTATTCCATTGGAAAATGTTTTGCAATTGGTTACTGACATGACATCACATTATTGCCATAGGTAAACTGTTTGTAGCGACACTGTGTCAGGGTCAAATAGAAAGTTGTTAGGCTTTACATATAGTATGTATAGTTGAAGTATAGTTACTTTAACGACGGCAGCAGTGAGACCGGCCGCAGAGGACGCCTTGCCGCTAGTATACACAGCGCGGGGAGTGATCTCGCTGACTTGCTTCAGGACTTGCGACTTGGCCGTGCTCGGGTCACCCACGTCACACGTTTATGTCGCCTCGGAGGGTGGTACCTGCTATACATATAGTATGTATAGTTGAAGTATAGTTACTTTAACGACGGCAGCAGTGAGACCGGCCGCAGAGGACGCCTTGCCGCTAGTATACACAGCGCGGGGAGTGATCTCGCTGACTTGCTTCAGGACTTGCGACTTGGCCGTGCTCGGGTCACCCACGATGCACACGTTTATGTCGCCTCGGAGGGTGGTACCTGCTATACATATAGTATGTATAGTTGAAGTATAGTTACTTTAACGACGGCAGCAGTGAGACCGGCCGCAGAGGACGCCTTGCCGCTAGTATACACAGCGCGGGGAGTGATCTCGCTGACTTGCTTCAGGACTTGCGACTTGGCCGTGCTCGGGTCACCCACGATGCACACGTTTATGTCGCCTCGGAGGGTGGTACCTGCTATACATATAGTATGTATAGTTGAAGTATAGTTACTTTAACGACGGCAGCAGTGAGACCGGCCGCAGAGGACGCCTTGCCGCTAGTATACACAGCGCGGGGAGTGATCTCGCTGACTTGCTTCTGTGGCCTATTTCACCATAATTACAAGTGTGACAATTGTAAAATATCATTGTAACTGACGTCACAGGCCTCCGTAGGCTACGGCTACCACTTACTATCGGACGGTCCATGTGCTTATTCACCATCAACATAAAATGATTACTAATAACGTTATTAAATCGTTAATAAACTACTTTTTATTTTCCGAAACCCGTGACAATTGTCGCAAGGTTTAGTACAATTCTCATTCAATCTTGACATGAGGATCGGCATATGTCGGAATTTTGCTACAGTTGTCGTGTTTTTTGTGACAATTGTAATTTTGCTTCGCAAAAAAGTTGTTATTTACTGCTGATTTATTAAAGTTCCTGCGCTAAATTTTATGTTGGTTGCAAATAAACGCACGGTCCTTCCGATAGTAAACGGTAACTGTAGCCTATAGACGCCCTAGATTGGAGAAACTGTAAATTTACAATTGTAGCACTTGTCAATATGGTGAAATCGGGGCCAGGACTTGCGACTTGGCCGTGCTCGGGTCACCCACGATGCACACGTTTATGTCGCCTCGGAGGGTACCTGCTATACATATAGTATGTATAGTTGAAGTATAGTTACTTTAACGACGGCAGCAGTGAGACCGGCCGCAGAGGACGCCTTGCCGCTAGTATACACAGCGCGGGGAGTGATCTCGCTGACTTGCTTCAGGACTTGCGACTTGGCCGTGCTCGGGTCACCCACGTCACACGTTTATGTCGCCTCGGAGGGTGGTACCTGCTATACATATAGTATAGTTGAAGTATAGTTACTTTAACGACGGCAGCAGTGAGACCGGCCGCAGAGGACGCCTTGCCGCTAGTATACACAGCGCGGGGAGTGATCTCGCTGACTTGCTTCAGGACTTGCGACTTGGCCGTGCTCGGGTCACCCACGTCACACGTTTATGTCGCCTCGGAGGGTGGTACCTGCTATACATATAGTATAGTTGAAGTATAGTTACTTTAACGACGGCAGCAGTGAGACCGGCCGCAGAGGACGCCTTGCCGCTAGTATACACAGCGCGGGGAGTGATCTCGCTGACTTGCTTCAGGACTTGCGACTTGGCCGTGCTCGGGTCACCCACGATGCACACGTTTATGTCGCCTCGGAGGGTGGTACCTGCTATACATATAGTATGTATAGTTGAAGTATAGTTACTTTAACGACGGCAGCAGTGAGACCGGCCGCAGAGGACGCCTTGCCGCTAGTATACACAGCGCGGGGAGTGATCTCGCTGACTTGCTTCAGGACTTGCGACTTGGCCGTGCTCGGGTCACCCACGATGCACACGTTTATGTCGCCTCGGAGAGTTGTACCTAAATATTATCAAGTTAATATTTGTATGAAATAAAACTATGAAAACGGATAAACTCGCGTATATTAACTAATTTTAACTTCATTCCGACGTTTCGAACACTTTACAGGGTTCGTGGTCTGTGGATGACTGACAATGGAGGAAATTTGATAGATCCACCTCCATCAAAATATGAAAGATAAGTACAAAACTACCCACCAAAGAAAAACATAATTACAGCAATATAAACCACAGACAATAAATTTTAAGGGTGGATGTACATACTAAATTTGCAAATTAAGCTAGTTATTCATTACAAGTATTTTCAGAATGAAGACAAGAGACAAAATAAATAATCTACGCTGGTGACTGAGAAGTATTTCCTTCCTTTGTATGATTGTATTGTTAGGTTAATATTTTTAAATAACTAGATATTGATTAATGTCATTTAATTACACGAGTCTAAAACAAGTAACTGAATAGGGATGATGACTGTAGTTAAAATAAATTATTTAACATTATGCACGACAAAATACACAAAGAAATTATTACTAAGGTGTAGATTGCAGTAATTTTTGTACAGAACTTCTATTTAATAAATTGAAAAGAACTTAAAAGAGTAGGTCATTTGGCAGTACTCAAACGTGACGTCACTTTTGAGTATTTCATATAAAATTCCATACTATTCCATAGCGGGGATCGTTTTGACAGTTCGAAAAAAGATGCTGATTTGACTTGCCAGTCATCATGCCTATTAACTGACATTTTAGTAATTTTAATTTGGTACCTTCAATAGTGGTTTTAGCGACTCCTCCAAACAGCATCAGAAGGATGCCTCGTTTGACTTCGTTATTGCCGTGGATGCTGGGGAACAGGCTCGCAATCAGATTGTTGTAGAGGTTGCGGTCGCGAGACATTTCGTAAACCTGAACAAAAGGAACATAAAAATGTTGAATAGGTACGATTATACTATTTTCTTCGGTTACCGCGAGGATTACACATGAAATAAAACTAATAAAACGGATAAACTGAGGTATATTAACTAATTTTAACTTCATTCCGACGTTTCGAACACTTTACAGGGTTGCGGAATCCGCAGATCACGAACCCTGTAAAGTGTTCGAAACGTCGGAATGAAGTTAAAATTAGATAATATACGTGAGTTTATCCGTTTTCATAGTTTTATTTCAGGTCAATTTTAATGCCGTGTGGTGACGGCAGTAAGAATACATTTGTCACTCTTTCCGTGGTTGTCGTAAGAGTTGGCTAAGGTATTGAGTTCGCTTTTCAAATCGTTTTTTTTCAGATTTTTTCGGAAGTCAAAAACTTTCCACTTTAATTTTCAACTCCAAACCAATGTGAAATAGGTCTAATTTTCACTTATACCAGAATGTGATGTGAAAATAGTACATTACAATGCACTGCGAAAAAAATTAAGTTCGAAACGAATGGAGATAAATTTATGCACGATCGAAGTTTGCTTTAAATCGACACGAGTTACGAATTTCGTTTTCACACGTGTATCGTACGACGTTTTTCAGGACATATGGCTCCGAAGATTTCGACCTGACGTAAAATGAACCACTTCTCGCACTAGCGTAAAAAAAGCGCCATCTGTACTGAAAAAACATTCCTTATTTCCGACACAACGCTGGTCTAGATGCTCACCTTATCCCACTCTTTATCTGTCATCTGTTTCCTCATGTCTTCGGTGGTCATATCGTCGGCAGCCAACTCTGCTGTGCCGAAGCGGCGGGATATAGCTTGCACGCTGCACGCTAGGAATGCCGTTCTGGAAACATTGTTATAAATATAATTAAACGCACCTTATGTACACCGTGTTTTTATTGAATTCCGTTAAATTTAACAGGCTGCTTGGTATGTTAATTGGAGCTACCTGGTATATTGCTTTTAGTCGAATTCGAAAAAAAAAGTTTTTTTCGTTTTCATACATAATAAATGAAATGGTAAGTGTGAGAGAACCTTAACAATAAGATCTCAGGTGACTGACGGCACAAGTCAAAATAAGTAACATTAGGTTGTAATAAAGGTTGCAATACTTGTTCAGCCATTAAACTTATTTTTTTAATAACTCAATAACAGTAAGAATTAAGATACTAGTTTCTTAGACAAATTGATTATTTTTTACCTAAATAAGCTTCCCTTTAATTTAACGGAAACCAATAAAAACACGGTGTATATTTAGTCACAACGTTCGACATGTTTCGGAGAGCCTACGTCTCCATTATCAATCACTGAGCCCGCATTCACGCCAAGCGACTTGACTTTTTTTGGTATGTTAAGTTTAATTGTATTTATAGTTATTATGTCACACAAAGGTTTAAATTCAATGTAAGCATTGTTGTTGACATTATGATATTATCAACTGTCGAAATTTTTTCAAAACAAACGCTAAATTAAATATAAAAACCAACATCTGATTTCTGCGAGATCCCATCATCACGGTTTATTTTGAAGATGGTTGGCGTGATGATTGAGTTATTCGTCCATTTGTTGTGCACATCCGTAATGCAAATTTATCATTTACATAGTTTTCTCATGGATGCTGTTGTCAGAACATATCATATGTGCTATAACTATACCTCGATATTTTTCTAGCAAGAACGAGAGTTTGGCAAAATTAAACATCAACATAACTGCTATCAATGAGTTCATCCTGTTCTCATAAAAATGCTAACTCCGCAAAATTCAGGTAACCAAGAAATACAGGACCAATCTCGGCTTTGTTCTAAATATCTTATATTTCATATTGATTATTTCCTATGGCTTTAGAGTATATTTTATTAATCTTTGCAATTTTTATACTAAATTATACAAGATATAAAAAAATTATGTATCATTTTGAGTATGATTTGCATTCGTGTAATTTATCTCTAAGCTACGGAAAAAAAATTATTTATTAAATTTATTTATCGACTACAATAAGACTTATCGATAACAGTTATGTCGATGTCTAATTTTGTCAATCTCTCGTTCCTGCTAGAAAAATATCGAGGTATAGATATAACACACTTAATGGTCAATCATGTTGCCAGCACTTACAGTCTGGATTGTACGATAGCAAAGAACAGTACTTACTTGTAATGTAGCTCCCTAACTCCTAAAGCTTTCAATCCCTTGATGCCTTCCATCTGACCTTCATTGTTCTGACGCGTCCGTGTTGTCAGCTCTGCTTTAGCTCCAGGCATTGATAAGGATCCCACATCTGGTACCACTATTAGAGTGCCGGTGAAGTCATACCGATCTCCTGCCTGAAGTGAGAGGAAATAATACAAATATTGGTAAAAACTTTCTTGCAAACAGGATAGTTGATGCCTGGATCAATTTACCCTCCGAAGTTGTGAGTAAATAGTGTTATTTAACCAGTTAAAAAATAGACTTGACAAATTATCGAAAACAACGGACCTAAGTGGACTCAGGGCTGCTACCGCTAACACTGAAGTTCGTAAATTTCAGGGATTTGTTTTCTGTCACTCTAAAGACGCCTTTGTTGGAGTGACAGAGACAAAGCCACGAAATTTTGCGAACTTCAGTGTTCTAAAATATAATAAATCATATTTTTTGTCAAATTCTGTATAAGGGCCAATCAACTTTAACATCGCCATATTTTCTGTCTCCTGTTACTTTTCATGAACTTAGAAAATTTTCGCGCTAAATTGCCCCGTTTTACGCGAGTGCCCTATTCGTCGCCGAATCGATGTCGCTGATTAGTTGTTTACTTGCGCGCGGGCCACGCGGCACATCACGCCACCTCAAACGGTATTAAATTCCGTATAAATTGTATCTACCTTCTAACTAGAATTAATATTGTTTTTTTTTAAATGTAAAATGCGAAGATTCTTTAAAAAAGAGATTTGATTGCAAGTGTTCAAGTAGAATATGCATTATTTTCTAATACAAGCGGTTTAATTTTAAATTTAGTACCATAATTAATTGACCCTAATATGCGCGAAATTCGCTTTACGCGAGTTTCTCTGGAACGCATCACTCGCGTAAAGCGGGGTATTACTGTATACAAAACTTCAGAAATACTCACAAAAGCTTAAAATAACTAACCTGAACCGATTCCACAGCCTCAGCTCTCAAAATAACTTCCAAGGACCTTGGGATGCAGCCTCTAGGCAGTTCAGCTTGCGTCTCCTGGATGCGGATCTTCTGGAAGTCCACGAACACAGACTTGTCTGCGTCAAGCATGAACCTACGCCGGTTGGCGCAGACCGGGTTGCGGCAGATGGTGGGGATGGTGTACTGTTGACAATATTAAGACAATGGTAGGCTAAGTGGCAGTATTTATATTTTCTACCAGCAGTATTTCTATAAGTGATTTCTCCATTGAAAGAAGTGTCTGTAATATAAAACTATCTGACAGATATAATTTAATTTTATAGATATTGAAACAGAAATTTACCTAATTGGTCATATATTGTTTATTTTAGTGTTTTTTTTTTATATTTTAGAAATTTTAAGGACATCATTCGTTGCACGGACATGACTCCAAAGTTGATTGAATGAATAAACAAACAAATCATTTCTTGAAAATTGATTTTGAAGCTTTAAGGTAACTTTTTACTAAGGTTTTCATAGTTACTGTGTCATATTGTGAAAATGATTAAATTATTAATTATTCAATCAACTTTCAAGTCTAGTTCATATTATTGCGAACAATGATGCAATTTTTTCCAATCTCTGTTAATCAAACAAAACAACATCAGTAGTAGGTATAAAACTAGGGTAAGATAATGCACATATTAATTTCAACTGGGCCTTATGTCATCCACCTGAGTATATGTCATCACCATCTATCTACCATACTCAGGTGGATGAGAAAAGGCCCCTCTGAACCACCGTTCAGAGGGTGACTCCAATGTTCCAAAATTGTCTCACTCATTATTAAAAAAAATTAGAACATATGAGGAGTAATGATAGAACTGGTGTAACATTTTATCCTGTTCACTGTAAGCCGGTTTTAAAATTACCAGATTAATTAGCAAAAATAATTAATTACCTTGAACTGTTGCTCCACATTTTTAATAACAGTCTGGCAATCTAAGCACACAAATGTTCCAGAGACCAGCTCTGGATGCACTGGGTGTGTCCTCACGATCTGCCCTGAGATTCTAATCAATGTTCCTATTTTGGCCGTTGTCAGCTCTCGCACTTTGTGTCTTGTTGGCACATCAACAAAGGAAATGTAGCACTCCTTGTCTTGTAGGTCCTTCTTCATGCCACTGTCAGCAAGGCTCAACACATAATTCAGAATAGCTTGATTTATAAAAGGGTATATCCGGTAATACTCCTCAATAAGTGTTGTTGCAAGATTTTGATTGTATTTTTCAACATCGTCAAAGCTGACCTCCAGTGTACTCAATTCGGGTTTAAGGAGCTCTTTAGCATGTTTCTCGTATTTTATTTCATTGTCTTCTTTGAACCTATAGTGAAGAGTAAACAAGGTTAAAACATAACCTTAAAAATGTATGGCTGTTGGAAGATATTGCAAGCCACGAGTAATAATAAAGGGCAATTATAGAATAAATGATACTTCATAATACTCACTCTTCTAAAAAATCCTGGAAGAGCTTTTGGCAACGAACTCCAACCTCGTCTTTCACTTGGCTTTGTGTAGCATAAGTGTCGGCGACATCCATGATATTTGAGTTAATTCACTATTCCACTTATTAAGAATTAACACCAAATTTAATGTTAAAAGAAAATATCAAAGATTGATTACTAAATACTAACAGTCATTCAAAGAAACAATAAAAACAATATTTCGCGCAATAAACAAAGCCAGAGCCACGGCTTGACAGTTACAGAATTTGGCGGGAAAACATGGTGAAAACTATTTGAGGCAGCACTTATAGCTTTAACGTTTACAGTATTTTATTTTTAGAAATTTAGACTGTCGTGTTTAAAAATGACTTAAATAAGCCGAAATTGTTTATGAATGCGTTCATTTGTTTCAGTGCGTTCAGAGTGATTTTATACTTATTTTTTTGACGTTTTGTATTATTATTTTTGTGAGGTTATAATTTAAACTAAAAGGTTTCCAAGGATTATTCTTACATGGCAGAGGCACATATTGGGTTTCTATATAATGCCGCATCTACTTTTCTTCAAACTGAAATAAATCAAACACATTCCATATTGAGAAGTCATTATTTGTAAGTATGAGTATTTCGTTGTTCTTATTTTCTGTATGACTAGTTTAAAGTTAGTAAATACGTATTGAATCTTTTTAGAATGAGGTGTATGCAAATTACAAAAGGATATGGACTACCAGATAGGCACTTTTCGTCTAAAGCCAGGTGCCCACACTGTTGCACTGAATGGCAAAGAGACACAATTTGTAAGGTAAATAGATTATGAGTGCTTTTACATTCAGTACTCAGGAAGTGAAAAATGTCTTATAATTCTTATTTTACAGATTAAACCACTCAAACTCAGTAAAAGGCAGAGGAAGAGATTGAAAGTGAGGAAACTATCTACTAAAAACCCTGACCCTAAGTCTTTATTACATAGTAATGAGTTGGTAAGTAGTGATCTATATTGATTTTTTAAGTATTATTTGGCTGACAATTCGTTTTATTTTATTTATTTATTTCAGGAAAGAATATGTTCATTCTGCAAGCATAGTACAGTAATTCCAGTTTTAAAAGCTGCAAAGAAAAGTTCTTCAGATAAGAAGGAGAAAGTACCTGTAGTGGCATCCAGTAACTTGCCTAAAGATAATAATCCTAAACCAAGACAGGCAATTGATCAGAAAACTAAAACTAGTATTTATTATAATGCTAAAGAAGTGTTCTCACTCAAAAACAAAAATAATGCATTACCCAGTGCTAAGCCAGATAAAGTCATAAAGAATAATAAAAAGAAAAAGGATAAATTTGCTGGACTATGCAAGCAGGCTGTGCTAACATCGGCAAAACTAAAGGAAGAGAAAGATAAGAAATCTTTGTTATCAAAATTCCTTAAGACATCATCATAAAATTTAATAAATTATTATTTATATACATCTTTTTATTATCATTAAATGTATATCCATTACATTAGTATTTGTATGTCCAGTAATAACATGAAAATCACCAGACTTGAACATTTTATAAAAGTTATAAGAATCATTATTATCCAAGTAGTTATTTATATCTATATTCTCTTTTCTAGAATCAGTAACTAGATTTAAATATCCTATAGCACCCGCAGCTTCAGTAGGCCCATCTATACCATCTGTGCCAGCACTAAGTAGATAGATATCAAAGTTTTTAAAATCATCTCTCATATTTTCTATGATTGAAGAAAACTCAAGAGCAAGTTGTTGATTTCTTCCTCCTTTCCCAGTACCTTTTACTTCCACAGTTATTTCTCCACCAAGAATAAGGCAAATATCTTTATCAGTAACTTCAACCAACTGATTTAATTTATCTATGTTTATTCCTGGAATATTTAGGCTGTCAACATGTGCCTTTACTTCATTCAAATGAATTTCCTTAGCCACTAAACGGCACACCAAATTTGCAAGAGCAGCATATGATTGTGCTATCTCTTTCACATTACCAGTTACAATGTTAGACAGTGATATAGGTAAATAATTTAAGCTTGTTGCTTCTTCTAAAGCAGCAGTTATACTTAATTGATTAGTTCCAATCAAATAATTCTTTACATTCTCTTTTGGAAATTGTTTTAACTCCTCTTCCTCAGACAAAACATTTTTAAATGACATTGGAAGGTCATTAAATAAATTATACTTCTTAATAATATTAAGAGGCATTGATGGATCGTCTTGGTTTTCAGTAGTTGGTCCACTTGCAATCAAATCTAAAGGATCACCTACAATATCAGACAGTATCAGCGACACAACTTGTGCGGGCTGCGCTTGAATAGCTAATTGACCTCCTTTTATATCAGATATCCTTTTCCTAACACAATTTAGCTCAGTTATATCAGCTCCAGCATTCGCTAGTTTCTTTATCAATGCTGTTTTCTCTTCTAATGTTATAGGTTCTTTTGGTAAAGGCAATAATGCAGAGCCACCTCCAGATATTAAAACTAAAAGCAAATCATTGTTATCTAATCTGGTAACAAGGTCTTTAACTTTCTTAGCAGTGTTTTCAGCATTTGTATCCGGTAAATTGTTTTTGGCACCTTCGTAATATGTTAGCTTTTCAGATGGGTTGTTTTTCAGGCTGCCTGAAGGCACGCTAATAATTCCTTGTTTTATTTTGGGTCCAATAACCTTCTCGATTTCCACTGCCATGCTTTGGACTGCCTTCCCTGTTCCAACGACGTAAATATTTCTGTGTTGAAGGTCGTACTTGTCGTTTAAAATGACTAGCTGTTGATTTACTGGATTGTATTTGACTGAATTCCTAATCAGATTATCTGGAAGCACAGCAGATACACTGCTTTTGAAAATTTGAAGTAAATCACGTACCACTGTTTTAGCCATATTTATTAGTTTACTGAAACTGAAACGAACGAAACGAATGAATTATTTCCGTAAAGTTATGTCATTTATTTACGCCGCCTGCGCCTATTGATAATGTTATTGAACTGATAAAGTGATAAGATAATAAACGTCAACGTCAAGTTAAAGGTTAAGGCCAAGGGCTGTCAGAGTATATTTTAAAAAGCTATTTACTTGAAACGTACAGTACGTTGTAATTTCAGCTACAAATTATTGAAATGTTTATGAATTAATGAATGATAAATTAAAAGCATAGCTTTAATAAAAATGTATCTTTTTGTTTATGTTTGACATTATAATGAACATCAACATCGGTGAAATGGAACGCTTACCGCGAAGGGATGCTTTTTCATCCGTCGGTTGTGCAAGTCTCAACAAGTCGCCGCAAAATTTGAATTCGATTGAAAACGCATAATCTCGCTGAAACTGTAAAATTAATTCCATTAAATGAGTACTATTACAATGGTGTCATGATGAACGTTGTTGAACCTATCTGCTTATCTCAGCACTTTGTAAATAAACTAAACATACGATCATTCGGAAACTGTGTGAAACTAAATATTTTGAAGGCCGAAGACGAATCAGCTTTTCTTCTTCAAGTTTTGGGGGACCAGACGACGGTAAGAGATATACCAAGCGAGTTATTAGTGAATTTGAATGGTTTAAAGAAGAATCTGTACAATAATTCAAAACAGGACTTCAGAAATTACTTTACTAAAATACCTCAAGAGAAAAGTTTATTACCAGTAAAGAAAGAAGATATATTCAGCTGCTCCTATAATGCACTGTATCAAACTTTACCCAAAACGTTACTAGGCAATAATCATAATGCTAAAATATTTAGAAAACTAGTGAAAACTGTTGTTTTCAGCATGAAAAGGCAACATATGATAGCTTCTAAAATGGTGGAGAATTGGGACTTCACTGTGAGCCCTTGGAATACATTACCAAGTGAAAAAGCGCGGGTGATTTTGAACACCATATTGTATTGGATACTAAAATATATACTATCACCAATGTTGTGCTTAAACTTTTATATCACTAGTTGTAAGTTTGATGCTGATGAAAACAAGCTGTATTTCTTCTGGAAAAACCGGTGGCAAAGTTTTTATGATAAGCAAATACTAAAAATGATCAAATTAAAGACACTCCAGAAATGTGATATTTATTGTTTAGGAAAGAAATTCAAAATGATGCACAGTCTTCACAATATATTGAGAATGAAAGCTATGAATAGAGAAATTCCAAAGTTGCATTTTGTTCTAAAGGGTAACAATGATTGCAGGCCAATAGTTCGTTATAAGCAGGACATATACACACCAACGGACAGATATAAAATGAAAGAAAGAATGGCTATGCTAAAAACACTTACTGGCAAACAAAATGAGCGATTAGAAAGTCAATACTACATTTTACACCAGGAATGGGTAAGGCAGAACAAACCTGTTCTGTTCTTTGTTAAAACAGACTTGAGCAATGCATTTGGCTCTATAAATAAAGATAAGCTCATGAAGATATTAAATGAAAGATATTGCAATTTCCAAAACTCTGAACACAATTTGAATATCAAGAAAAAAATTGCACAGCAATATAAAGACATGGTTACAGAACTCCATAAGCCACTTTTAGTACGAGCCGGCTCTACGATCTATGAGTGGAAGCAAGGTTTAGTTCAGGGTTACAAGTATTCACCAGCATTATCTGAGCTTTACTACACACACCTTGATGAAACCTACTTCGCTCATCTGCTGAAATCATCATCGAAATTGAGACTATTCACAAGAGTTGTTGATGACTACTTGTACATTACGGACTCCATGGAAGATGCATTTTCGTTTCTGCAAGCTTTGTCAAACTATAGCAATGTGAACTATGCCAAAACAATGATAAATTTCTCATACCCAGAAATAAAATCATGCAACACAATTAGTTTTCTAGGATACAGTTATGATACAAGCACAATGCAAATTAGTCGGGCAAGCAATGTTTTTGCTGGTCAAATGTGCTACAAAATATCCTTTTCAACGGCTATAAGCAACCCTTACAAGTTACTGGAGAACAGAATTGGCCAATCAGGAATTCAAATAAATGGTCACCTTTTTAATCTGCACCATAACACAGAGGAGCTAATTTGGAAGCACATATTTACCACATTTTGCCTGTCAGCTAACAAATTCTGTACGATATTAGCTATACTGTGTAATCCGGATGAAATGTTGAACTACCTGCCTCTTTACAAGAAACGTGTGGTAGTTAAATTAAGTAACTCCATACTCGAAACTTTAAAGAAGAATAAGCCAAGTGAAGTCTTGTTTGTATATTGTATAAATCACTTGCATTACTTGGCATTTAAAGCTTTATGTCTATGTGCAAGCAAGACTTCAAAATGCAGTATATTAGTTGCACCAGTAAAGGATGAAATGGCCAAGTGCAACTGTGTACTTGGTAAATGGAGGGAGCATTGGAGTAAGATTGATTTTGATGGAAATTGCAGCATGGAAGCCCTTCGAGAAATTTGCAAGAGGTCTGATCTAAAAGCTATCATGAAAAAGTTTGAAATTCTACCTGATGGATTTCAATGCTACAAACATATTGATTGAACTATACTATTGAATAAAAAAAGTACTGTATTAGAACTCACTTTTATTTCACTGATACACATACAATAGGTAATAAAGAAAAATGCAAGTAGTAAAAATATATGAGGAAAAAAATCTTGAGATTATTTTTTTAAATTATACAACAGTTGGCAAAGACAGAAAAAAATACAGGTAGTACTCACAAGTACATATTTATATTCTGGAAATTACATTGTAACTAGCATAAAAAAGCATCAATAAAATGTTATAAAAACTTAATACATGCATATCATATAAAATTATGTGAGTCATAAGAGCCTTATCTACTGCCGGGAAAACAATTCATTGGACGGAATATCATAATGAGATTCTTTGTATTTAAATTTTAGTCTATTGTACTATGCTAACTACATCAAAATACTATTACAAAAATGCAAGTTCATATCACTACAAAGGCACTTAGATAGATAGGCTTCAGTCTATAGACTATTTGACATAGATAAAAAAACGTTAAAATTATAGTGTAAAAATTGTCTTACTCTACTTAGATTGTGCTGATTATTGTAATAAAAATACAATGTATAAATCCTAAGAATTCAATTATTTGGGTGTAAATACTAAACAAAACACTCCCGTTAGTTTTAGATTATGTGAACTCTGATATATGTAAATCACAACTAACTTAATAAACTAGTAAATATCATTCACTATAAAGGCATTTAGGACGGATTATTATTTAAGTTGCCAAAAAACCAGCTACAATATAATTAAAACCTTACATCTTACATTATAGTGGTCAGATCAAATTAAGCTGCTTTTGTATTCCAAGGTTCGGTACAACATTGGATCTGTACGGCATATTCATTACAATATAAACCATATGAAGGGTCCACGGAAAGAACATGTCTAGTCAATTCAAATTACAGAAGGAAAAACCACCTTACTTTTAACAGAATAAGGTGTGAATTTGCCATGATTTTTTTAAGCACTGGACATGTTTTTTCCATGGACCCTTCATATAGAAAAGTATTTAATACAGTGGGTATCTAATATTGTTCAACCACATATAGCATTATCATCATCCTTTACGAAATGATTATGCATACTTCAGTTACATTCAGTAGTAAGGCATTATAATCTGGGGAATAGCAGCTGTTACATTAAAACTACAAATTATAGTTCAGGAAATATTATATGGTCGACTGTTGTCTTACTTACGATCATTTTATTATTAGCATTGTCATTAACAATACCAAACTGCTTGAGTACTCATTGTCAAGTAACCTCCTTAGGGCTCATGCATAAATCATGTGATGTTTTTTTGGCTACTTTTTGACCCCCCCCTCCCCCATGGTGATGTTTGGTGAGTTTCTTGGCTAGCCCCCCCCCCCCCTCCTAGCAGTCTCACGTGTATTTTTTTCATTCAACTTTTCACGTTCGCTAGCCGAAATTGACAATATTTCTTAGTTTGTTCATCGTAAAAAAATACACGTGAGGTCTCCTTGTACCCCCCCCTCCCCTACCGTGATCTTTCGTGATGTTTTCTTGGACCCCCTCCCCCCCTATAGGACCTCGCGTGATTTATGCACAAGCCCTTATTCAGTCTTACGGACATATTGTTAAGTTAGGAGACGTTTTTGAATAAGGGGGTAAGTGTTAACGCAAAACCAAAAATGGTAAGGTGCATTCCACGAGAAAGTCTAATACTTTGTCGGAAACGCGACGTGACGGTATCTTAGAAATATATGGAAAGTGCGAGATTTCTCTATTAATACAAACACCAAGTTATAAAATGAAGATGAGTACACCAAAAATTGTATTCTTTACTTTCTTAAAAGTATGCGAAAAATGACACGTACGTATTCTTGTGGAATGCACCGATAACAGTCGGCCAAATAATATTTTTAGTACAGATGGTGCCTTTTTAGGCTCTAGTGCGAAGTGGGTCATTTTACGTCAGATCCACAACTTCGGAGGGCTATCTGTACTAAAAAACGTCGTACGAGACACGTGCAAAAACGAAATTCGTAACTCGTGTCGATTTTAAACACTCCCTGTCGGTCGTGTTTTAAACGCCACTCGTTTCGAATTTCATGTTTTTCGCATTTGTGTCGTAATGTACTATTCTCGAACTTTACCTAAAGTTTATCGCAGCAATGCCACCATAAAAATCGCAACAGCGAGTACATATCCAACGACCCCCGTCCTATAGGCATGCGACAAGAAATCTGCATCAGCTGCTATATAATAAGCAGATTGTGGGGCGTCACACGACACTATTTTGGCTGCTCGGAGTAAGGCAGCTCCGGCGATGAGCTCCGCTGAGCGCTGTTTGTGTGGTAAGGGCTTTAGTTGGACGGCTGCGTCGCTGAAGATTAGGTCGGAGTAGGGGAACTTGGAGTCAAACATGCTGAAGCTGTAAGGAAATGGTGTACAGTAGAGGCATCGTAAGAAGTCGTTTTTGCACATGAAGTTCTGTAAAAATTTGACAGTTGGTATAATGGAGCAAATGTCAAACTTCATTGTTGCCTGAACGGAATAGTGATGTTACTGCTGTTGCTGCAATTTACCGATACGTCAATCGAAATAAATAAGTAAACCTTTTTTTATGGAGGTACGAATAATTGCTATAATATTTTCTAAAAGTTTGTCATGGATTCGACAGGTCCTCGCGAGCCCGTGTGCCCGGTGGATACGCGGCTTTACAGACTGTGTGGAACTTGACAACCAGATAAATGTCATAATTGTTATTCAATTCAATGTATTTATTCACATAAGCTAGTATTAACACCAAATCACTTACTAGTTACATCATAAAAATAAATAAAAAATTAAAATTATGTTAAAATAATAGTAAGCACATAATAATTACAAATTCAATTATAAAATCACGTATAATTTTATTTTTCGTAGAATAATAATTTATATACCACTACGTTATTTATCACCTAGATGTGCTCTGATTTTAATAAATGGTTTTAGTGAGTTTATATACTGTATTTACGGCATTTCTCTATTTGGCATATCTACATTGCACTCTGAGCTAGCAGCACGCAAGTTTGCCAACGTGGGTTGGGAGTGGTTTGCTATGAATTTTGCTTATAGAGGTCACGTCCTATCCGTCCTATAAAACATCTTACCTAAATGCGACTTTACGTCATTATGACGTCACCGGCTCCAAAGTTTCGCTGCCTGCTAATGATTCTAAGTAAGATTACCAAACACTTTTTTAATTCGGATTACCTAACACTTTTTTAATTAAACTTTTTCAATGGCAAGTACCAGATCTAACGCCCTTTCGCACTTGACTGAAAATTTTACGACGGTAAAATCGAGCGTTTCACAACACTATTGTGAGCTGCCAAAAACGACTTCTTACGATGCCGCTACTTTAGTTAGTATTTGTTTCATTTTCTACTAAAATGCACTGTCAAGGGCATAAATTAATGTATTTCTTTATCTCTTCGATTAGAAATCAACCCTATCACAATAACAATCTGGCACGTCTTTCTAACGAGTTTGTATTATCAAAAGACAAACAATACTTAGCCGCTAAGTGGGTGAATATCTGAGCGTTTCAACCGCCCAATTTTGGTGGCGTCATTTTTGCCGAAGTTTCTAAACGTCTCAATATGGTACTTCGTCATTTGTATAAGGTACCGTGCTTCAAATGACAAAGTAACACGAATAGAAACTTCGCCAAGAATGATGCCACTAAAATTAGGCGGTTGAAACTAGGGCTCACGGTACACGTGTAATCCGCCAAACCGGATACCCGTGTTCTTAAGCCCCACGGTACTAAGAACCCGAATTACACGAACCCGCCGGGTACCCGTGTCCGTGTCTAAAACACGGATACCGTTTACACGAAACCGCGTGCTACCCGGGTACCCGGGTACTTAAGACCGAACCGAACGGGTTCGAAATAATTTGAGCAAATGCAAATAAGGTCTATTATTGAATGTAACCTGCAGCTTCGTTCGACACTACAAAACACTACCTGTTCAGGAAAGGTCAGCCTCTATCTGTTACGCAATAAGGTCTATTTGACACAATTTGCCTTTCGCTTATCTATCCATTTGTACTATAGCTCTTAAGACATACGACCCATTCGTACGCTTCTCGTCAATGACGCCCCCGAACCCGCGGGTAATTAAAGTCCGTGTAAATAATACCCGTGTACCCGTGTAGACGGGTATTATTTACACGGACTTTAATTACTCGTGTAAATCGGGTCAGAAACCCGTGTACGTGTAACACGAACACGGGTATGAGAAACGTTGACACGAAACCCGGACACGACCGCGAGCCCTAGTTGAAACGCTCCGATATTCACCCAAGTACTGTTTGTCTTTTTCGATCTTATCAATATGTGTATAAGACCGAAAGGGAAAAACAATAGTTAGCGGATTGTTAAGTTAGGAGACGTTTATGAATAAGGGGGTAAATAAGTAGATACCAAGAAATCTCGACCTTCATATATTCATAATCCATTACATGCATTCATTGTTCCAAGTTTTAATTTAGACTTTGTATTATTGGATTATTCCCTGACAAAAGATTAGTTTTAAATTCTTAATAGTAGAATTTTGTTAATCCTTAACACGTTAGCCACCGGTAGTTATGTCAGTGACACACATGTGTGAACGAAAAGATTGTACTCCTATGCCGGCGACACAACAGTTGTGTCAACGTTCGTATTCTCATATCACTGGCATATTTAGGAGAGATATCTTAATTTACGCCAGTAGTAGGAATAAGGTTATTTTGATCACGTATGGGTGTCATTGGTGTTTTATGTATTTGATTTAATTTATCAAATGAGAACACAGATATCTATTACAAGCCATGTTTTATTCTGACTCCTTGAAATTGTCCATACAGAAACACATGACGATACAACAGTTCTTAAGGCTCCACTACACAACATCAAACAATTGGCATAGGAGTAAGATTTTTTTGATCACAGACGTTGTGTCACCGGCGTCGAACGTGCTATTGAGTGAAAATATAACATTATTTTGAAGGACTAACCTGAACTCGTCAGTAGCAGTGGACCCATACAGTTGTTGGGCATATACCATAAGGTTGGAATACGTGTCGAGCTCAGTGTGGTTCGCACGGCCCATCAGGACCGAACCTGGAACCTTGCCGAGGTTGCAGTGCTTGTATTCGTGCATTTTTGCGCGGGTTCCTGTTGAAAAATAATTAGTTTAGAGCCTACATTACCATTCCCGAATAAAATATCAGTCGGATAAAAAAAAAGGTGTCCTTCTCTTTTATATGCCTGGAGAAAATGATAGTGATTTAATTTATTTATCGTATGGCATTACATGTATGTCACTGCAAGGTATATATGTACAATTACATTAAATTAAAATTTAAAGCTAGAGTTCTTAAAGTAATCCACGGCTTTCCCGGTCAGGGTCTTGAGCTCTTCTAAATTGCCACTGAATTTGGTGTCGGGGCATTCTAGCACCATGTGACGGATTGTTTGTACGGGGTTCCCACACTCGCATGCCGCCGACTCACTCCAACCCCATTTGTGCCTGTGATTATGCGGAGTTGCCCCCATCAGTCCGGAAGCGGTTCAGGAGACACCATATACGTCTTTGGGTGGTGAAGCCTGGAGGTTTTGTCACAAAACCTACTTTTGTCAGTGCTGCAGGCACTCACCGTCCGGACACAACAGCTGCAGGTCGTCAGGGAGTAGATCGCGCGCCCACCAGTCGCCGGACACCGAGGCCGGCGCTGTGTGCCGCACGAAGGCTACGTGGGGCCAGTGCTAGGGCACTCACCGTCCGGACACAACAGCTGCAGGTCGTCAGGGAGTAGATCGCGCACCAGTCGCCGGACACCGAGGCCGGCGCTGTGTGCCGCACGAAGGCTACGTGGGGCCAGTGCTAGGGCACTCACCGTCCGGACACAACAGCTGCAGGTCGTCAGGGAGTAGATCGCGCACCAGTCGCCGGACACCGAGGCCGGCGCTGTGTGCCGCACGAAGGCTACGTGGGGCCAGTGCTAGGGCACTCACCGTCCGGACACAACAGCTGCAGGTCGTCAGGGAGTAGATCGCGCACCAGTCGCCGGACACCGAGGCCGGCGCTGTGTGCCGCACGAAGGCTACGTGGGGCAGTGCTAGGGCTGCAGGCTAGAGATGCGCAAAATCGCTCACGGAGTTGAAAGGCGTGATTCATATCTTTCGCTCCCGGAGATATATATCACTCATGTCGCTCATTTCGCTCAGGCGATCTGTAGAGAAGTGACAATATACACAGCATGCGAGTGTGAGCAAGACGGTATATGAGCGAATCACGCAGTGGCGTAGCGTGCCTTGTCGGGGCCCCGTATAAAAAAATTTTGGAGGCCCTTATATGGAGGTAATATAAATTAGAAAGATTTTATTCTTTTTCCTTACACACTTTGGGGGCCCCGTATAATTGATACGGCAGATACGGCAGTAGCTACGCCCCTGGAATCACGCCATGTGATACGCTCATACGCTGCCGCCATGTTACCCGACCCGACACGCTCCGAGTTATTCCGAACCGCATCGAAACTATCTCACTCTTTTGGCTCGACCGGCTCATCTGAATCATGAGTGAGAAAAAACGAGCAAGTAAGGTCACCGCTGAGATCGACGAGTCGAATTGAGTTGGTGAGCGAGTTAAATTCTCAGTGAGTTGAAGAGCGAGTGAGTTGAATTGAAAGATATAAGTTCATTTATTTCACTCACTCATGAACGACACATCCCTACTGCAGGCACTCACCGTCCGGACACAACAGCTGCAGGTCGTCAGGGAGTAGATCGCGCGCCCACCAGTCGGCGCGGCGACCACCGGACACCTCGGCCGGTGCTGTGTGCCGTACAAAGGCCACGTCGCCACCTCCTTCGACCATACAACGCACGGCACCGATGTGCCCGTAGTAGTCTTCGCTTGCGTCGCGACGACATCGCCTATAAAAAGCATTATTAGCAAACCCCGGATGACGGGAGCAAAAATGCGTTTGTCACTAGTGCTTAGTTAAATATCGACTGTTCTATCGATATCCATACCAACATTTTATGAATTAGAAAAGTATTGATCAACAGTAAACGCAACCGTACGTAATCAGAGGCATTGCGATCTAAAATTGATAAACAATAATATGTCCATAATACCTAGTACCATAGGACCGAAATGAAAGCCTAAAAAGCAGCTTCAATGTCGTCCATAATTTCAAAGTGCACTTGTTAAGATTACTTTTGATTATTAACGTATGCGGAGTGAAATTTGCACAAATTTTGAACAAGTAAAAACAAAATAAAAAAATTAAATTTAACTTGTGTCTCAATGCTAAATTAATTTGTATACAATTGTTAATTAAATTGGATAGTTTTGTCGGGTTTGGCATCTTTCTTTAGAAATTATGGCCAATTGAGTAGAACAATGTCGCACAACTGCATGTATTTTCCACAAGACACATTTGCTAAGGCCAAAATCGACGATGATTCTGATTTTTTAGAAGAAGGCAAGATTTGAAACACTGTTTTATAAAAATCTCGCATTCTTTTCGTTTCCAATAAATGATATTAGAAACCCTAGTGTAATGTAACAATTTGGCTACAGCCACTTTTCAGAAAGAGCTCGAATAAAGGAAATTACGTTAACCCGAATCACAAAATTGAACAGGGAGCTCAGAAATACTTCTAAATATGACAACAAAATTGATGAAAAACATCCTCAAACCATGGGCATTACGAAACATAAACAAAGAGCAAGCCTATCAACACGGAAAATAAAAATAAACAACTTTGAAAATATGACTTCGCCATTTGATCAAAAAGTGTAAAAAACACTGCTTTTTCAGTAACGGATGTCACGGTGAACGACTTATAGCTAATTTCAATTAAATATTTTTAGCATAATAAGTAAGTATCAATAGACCAATTAACAAGAATATGAAAAATAATGAGCAAAGGATTTTTATTTAAAAAGTTTTCCTACAGAAGATAAAATTAGAGGCAAGAAAAATGCTAACATTTGTTTTTTCGACATCAATGGATAAAGTATCATAAAACTAAAGTTATACACTTTGGATTCAAGTAGTTTTTATCTTGCATGAATACTTGTTAAAATCGATATTAAAAAACGTACATGTTCAAGAAAATAATAATGATATCATTTATTTAATATAATATTAAACTTTGTGCAGATTTCATTCCGCATACGTTAGTAAGGGCTTGTGCGTAAATCACGCGAAAAAACCACGAAAGATAACGCGTTATAAGGCTAGAAAAATATGGAGTGAGATGGAAAAACTATAGAGTTCAAATACGTTCCCGCGATTGAGTATGGTTGAATGAAAAAAAAATACAGATGAGACTGCTTATCGTCGTTGTGATTTCCAATACCCAATGCACATAACGCAATTGGTAAACCCATTAGGGTTTAGCCAAGAACGTCACCAAACATCACCAGGTTGGAGTCAAAAAGTAGCAGAAAAAACCTCGCATGATTTATGCAAGCGACCTAAACTGTTTAATCGGCTCAACACAACCGATGTTAGCTTCTTAATCAAGCAAATCCGAGTCAAAAGTTTGACGAGAATCCTATTATGTAGTTAAATGAGAACAAATAGATTTACAGTTTACTACTATACATATTTTCCGTTTACGCTTCAATCTACTTTAGACTACCTTTAAACACATTATTTTTACAATCAGTACACAATTGGCTGGCACACGATAAATTTACATTAGTTGAAAGAATAGTCTACAAATCTTTGTAACTTGTAACCATTAGAACTTTATTAAACCAGTATAACTTAGACTCAGTGTCTGCAATAATCTCAAAACAACCAACCTTATCAAGCAAGTGTGGCTAACTGACCCATACAATAGACCTCAATTCCGAGACGTTCGACGAAACGGTTTATGAACCAACATGAGAATAAAATATTTTAAAAATAAAAATAAAACCGCCTTCAAAAATTCGCCCGAACTAAAAAGTTAAAAATAATTTTGGTTCCTACTTCTTAGGATTTCCTACCCAAACCTTTAAACCTTTTACCCTATTCATTGAAATAAAACATTATGGCTAGGTACCCTACAGATTTCTTAGAAGTCGGTGCCAAGCCGAATACGTTCATAGGTATATATTAGATAGAGCTTTGTAACTTACTGTCACTCCGATTACGCTTTTATCAACAGAATGGTCTGCCTCAGTCATTTTCATGAAAGCATAACCGGAGTGACAGTATATTACAAAGCTCTATCAAATACATATAAGTACTCGCAAAGTGAACATATTTGGCTTGGCACCGACTTCTAAGAAATCTGTAGGGTACCTAGCCATAATGTTTTATTTCAATGAATAGGGTAAAAGGTTTAAAGGTTTGGGTAGGAAATCCTAAGAAGTAGGAACCAAAATTATTTTTAACTTTTTAGTTCGGGCGAATTTTTGAAGGCGGTTTTATTTTTATTTTTAAAATATTTTATTTTTTGCTTTTTAGTAGTGTAAATATAAAATCGTTATTCTGTATGCTCTAAATACTTATAATTAGAATGTACTGCACTGTAGTAGGCCATAAAACCTGAACTGGCGAACTTATATGAATACAAAAACAATTTCAAAGGTAACAGACTTAGCATGCCAATATTATTTAAAGAATCACTAACCGCTAACCGACATGTCATAACTACTAAGCAAACACTTGAATAGATCTCGAAAATTTATGACATTTGTTATATATACAAAGAATGATCCTCCAACCCCTAATCGTTAAGGAGTTATTCCTTTCCTCATCAGATCACCAACATGAGACTATGACCACCTAAAGGCAAATACTCGAATAGCCTCCAAAATATATGAAATATGTTATATTTAAAGAATTATCCCCCAACTCCTAATCTCCAAGGAGTTGTACCTTACATCATCAGCTCACCAACATGAAAGGATGACCACCTAAAGGCAAATACTCAAATAGCTTCCAAAATACACGAAATATGTTATACTTAAAGAATTATCCCCCAACTCCTAATTGCTAAAGAGTTGTACCTTACATCATCAGCTCACCAACATGAAAGGATGACCACCTAAAGGCAAATACTCAAATAGCTTCCAAAATACACGAAATATGTTATACTTAAAGAACTATCCCCCAACTCCTAATTGCTAAAGAGTTGTACCTTCCATCATCAGATCACCAACTTAAGATGTTCATGACTAGATGCAAATACTTGATTAGTCTTCGGAAATAAATGAAAAATGTCATGTGTGCCTACAACATTTGAAGAGTTCCCTCGATTTCTCCAGGATCCCATCATCAGATCTGGATTCGGTGACAATGGGACCAACTAGAAGGTATACCCTTTCAAACAAAAAAAGAATATTTGAAATCGGTTCACGCGTCTTCGAGTAATCGGGGAACATACATAAAAAAAAAAAAAAGATTTCGACGAATTGTTAACCTCCTCCTTTTTGAAGTCGGTTAAAAAAATGGCCGCCATTTAAAACTTTTTTGTTTTTAGTCTAATGATAGAAGTAACACAAGGTTGTCATGACAGTGTATTTATGTTTACATCTATATGTTCTGTAGTCAATAGGCTTATACGCTAAATACAAAATTCGTAAAATTTGTTTTTGTCACTCCAAAAAACGTGTCATTGGAGTGATAGACACATACCTGAAATTACGAATTTAGTAGTGAGGTCTACAGAGTTCAAATATTTAAAATGAAAGTGACTGCCGCTGCTAAATTTTCCGTCGGGGTCGTAGTTTTATTTGGAGTGCAAAATATAAAAAAATAATATTTTCTGTCACAAATTTGTATCCAACTTCGCAAGCGCGCTGCTTACTAGTATCAACGATAAACAGTACGCGCCGCGCTCGCGAGTAGCTAGCTTAGCTTGAACACGGGCTCAGTGCTTGATATAGGAGACCTAGGCTCTCCGAACATGTCACGCGTAGTGACTTAATACGCGTGAATTTAACCGTTTAATGATATTTATAACAATTTTATATGTACGATTGTTTTTTTAAATAAACTCACTTAAACAGCACCATGTCAAAGTTCATCAAGTTTGCGCCACTTTTTAGGGTTCCGTAGCCAAAATGGCAAAAACGGAACCCTTATAGATTCGTCATGTCCGTCTGTCCGTCTGTCACAGCCGATTTACTCGGAAATTATAAATGCTACAGTAACGAAATTTGGTAAGGATATGTGTTGTATAAACCTAGCTAGCTAGCTACAGGATTATGATACTAAATTGTAAAAAAAACCATTGGGGTGGGGGCCCTCCATACACATAACTGAGGGATAGAAAATTTTATTTGTATATAAGCGTGATTTTTTAGTTGTATATAAGCGTGTGGGGTATTAATAGAAAGGTCTTTGAAAATGATATGAAGGTTTATGCATCTCATTTTTATTTAAGCAAATGGTTTTCGAGATATCAGCTCTCAAAGTCTGAAAAATGTGTCCCCCCCCCTCTATTTTTTAACCTACGCGATATAAAAAAAAAATGTTATGCACATTAATAAACTCTATCAACGATTTTTGGTTTGATTAAATTATCTCCTATAGTTTTTGAGGTAGGCTGATTTAACTGTATTTTTTTAATGATAAATTGATAATGGTACGGAACCCTTCGCGCGCGAGTCCGACTCGCACTTGGCCGGTTTTTTTTTAATTTAAATTGGCAGTGCCTAGATATATTTAATAATCTCACCTAAACGCAGCCCCATGGCAGAGATGACACAGATTATCATGAGGCACGGTGTTTGCGTCCACATACTCTGTGCTCAGGGCCCCAGGAGCGCAGGATTTTGTGAAGTATTCGGCCGCCGCGTGAGAACCGTCACAACCGTACGAGCTGCGAACAAGATGGAAAAGTATACTTATTTTCGTGGAATATACGTACCTGGGTATGTCCTGGACCGAAGTGTGTTCTTGAACTTAGGTCCAAGATCATCGGCAAATAGGCATCTTTGAAAATACGGCGAACTTATATGACTGCGATCGCTATCCTGTTCATTCGGTGATTACGGCAATAACTCCGCTAATGGGGGAGGACTATGTATAGCAGTGGACGCACAGATGTCATATATACCATAGATCAAGCAAACGTATCTACTTAGCGTGTCAAATGAACTCAGTAAAATCTACTGAGTTGTCCGTATTTAATCGCAGCTTGCAGCTTTCGGGCGTCAAATTTTGTAAGTTGAAGTGAACAAAAACATTAATAATGCCTCCTTAAGTAATATTTATTGCAACAACACAAAAAAATATGAATACTCAAAGGCCTGAGACATATTTAAAATCATAGGCAAGTAACAACTTCAGTACAAAATCTGACACGCTCGGCCGCCATACAAATGAATGAACTTGTTTCTTCTATCCAAATCTAATCTGTGGGTTCTACAAACTTACCGAATCCATCCGTTGGATATCAAATAGGCGAGCGGGAATATCCACCCAGCGGCGTGGCCTAGGCCGGTATGGCAAGAGTTCTTGCCGCGGAGGTACGTGAGGTCTGTATCTGGGTCTTGTTCTTTAGCCACGGCTACTGCGTAGTACCAATTCTTGCCGCTTGAGTAGATCTGATGAATACAAAACTCTCGTGAGACTGATTTGTAATGTGAGGCGTGAGTAGGGCTGCCAACCAAAAATCACAGATATGCGGGACATTCGCGAATTAATTGCGGGACTTGGCTATAAAATGCGGGACGGGAATGACATTAACATTAAAAAACAATGCTTAGTTTCAGATCGTGTCAATTGAGATGAACCTAATGCACCCAATGCAATAATTCATATTTTGGCAGTTATACACGTTCAGTGCACTGTGCTCGCGGGCTATTGGTGCGGACGTCGCGGTATATTCAAATTAACATGACGAAATCTTAAATAATTGCTTTCATTTACGTATTCATATTATTATTTTAGTATTTTCAGTTCAGTATTCCGTGAAAAGCGTCTAAGTATTCCATGAAAAGTTGTCCAACTGGCGTCCCGCGTGAACCCTTTGCGGGACCCATACTTTAGGGCCCCAGAAACGGGACGTCCCGCATAAGGACTAAAATATCCCGCTATTATTAGCGGGACGGTTGGCAGCCCTAGGCGTGAGACATACGTCTTAGGAGTGGCTTAAGGTTGTAGTACCTTCGAAACATTAAGTACAGATGTCGCTAGTGATTAGATTCACAATACCATTGGAAAAATTCGCTGTGATCGACGGAAGCTCGTCTGGTGTAATTGGAAGCACGTTGGACCGGCAATCCAGAGGAAGCGGGTTTGAATCCCGTGACAACAAGTCTTTCGCAGTTGAATTTTTCTATGGTAAGCACATCTGTTACGACATTGTGGGACTCATTTGTAATTATATTTCACGCAGGTTACTCGTGTTTTTAAGTCGAAAAATGCTCGATATGTTTCGCTGCATATATGAGGAGCTTAATCAAGAGCCAATCGGTCCAGATCGATCGAGAACTCGGTGCGGGAGGCGGCAAGAAACTACCCTCATTTGCGTCATTATCACCAATGTCAAAGAGGGGTTGCGCAATACACTGAGTAACTTGTATGAAATATAATTTTAGTATAGATCTGATTAATTCAAGAATAACTTAAGTAAATGGAGGAGATCGTTCTTTAGCTATAAGACGCTTGTTATCTAAGCTAATTATAAGGTCTATCTGTTATTTAAGATGTAACAAAAATCTGCGCTCCAAAAATAAGTGTTTTTTAACGTCTTTGCATGGCGGCCCTGCCGTATATAATGTTGATCTATGATACCCATTACTCGGAAGGCTGATGAGAGGACAGTTATCCATTAAATAAAACTGATGTATAGTGCAGTCAAAGACAAAATAAGGTGTATACAAACATGTTAAAAAATATGTCCAAGTGCACTCTAATTCTGTGTAATAAGAACGTCGTAACGTATTTATGAGCGGATTCTTTCGATACTTATTTTTGCACTTGACTTTTACCCAGAAGGCTGATGACTTGATGAGAGATCGAATTTCTGCGTTTATTAAATGGATTCAACGCCTCATACATGACGAGCCTATCGTATAAAAGATTGTTATCCATGATAGGTATCCATATCTCATTATCTAGAAAGACGAAGAAAAACGTATGTACCTCAATTATCCTCATCTTACAAAGGAACAAGTCTACTGACTGAATTTGAAAATATAAATAAATCTACTCCAAAGATATGGTATGAGCTATGGCATTTACTTTACGACTAGCATGGACTGAAGTGGAATACATTAACCCTTTATAAGGCAGAGGAAATATGTTTCCCATCATGTTTCAACATTGTGTCAAAGTGGCAAGAGTTCAATTTCGCGCATTTCTGACATCTGTCTGCCCGTTAAAGGGTTAATAAATTTATTCTACAAACTAATCAGTCCTTCAACGCCTCATGCATTATATGGCGACCCTGCCATCATCATCAGCCTATGATAGTCCACTGCTGGACGTAAGCTTCTCCTATTAACTATGCGTATAGACGCAGACGCATTAGGAGGTAAATGCCCATAATCGCCACGCTGGGCAAGCGGATTGGCGA
>JALPQI010017498.1:0-26174 GCA_025490895.1 Thaumatotibia leucotreta | reverse complement strand
AAGTTAGCCAGTTCAGGGTCGCGTTTTATAAAGTTACAATTTACAATTTCGCTGTTTGCCTCTCTTTCTAGCCAATACGTGCGTGCGTTAGAGAGGCAAACAGCGAAATTGTAAATTGTAACTTTATAAAACGCGACCCAGGTTTTCTGACCTACTACAGTGCAACACATTCTAATTATAAGTATTTAGAGCATACTAAAAAATGATTTTATATAAATTACACAAGGTACTAAAAAGCAAAAAATAAAATATTTTAAAATAAAAATTAAACCGCCTTCAAAAATTCGCCTGATCTAAAAAGTAAAAAATAATTTTAGTTCCTACTTCTTAGGATTTCCTACCCAAACCTTTAAACATTTTACCCTATTCATTGAAATAAAATATTATGGCTAGGTACCCTACAGACTTCTTAGAAGTCGGTGCCAAGCCAAATATGTTCACTTCGCGAGTATAAGTATTTGATAGAGCTTTGTAATTTACTATAACTCCTGTTATGCTTTCAGCAAAATTACTGAGGCGGATCATACTGTTGATAAAAGCATAATCGGAGTAAAGGCAGTAAGTTACAAAGCTCTATCTAATATATAACTATGAACGTACCTATTTGGCTTGGCACCGACTTCTAAGAAGTCTGTAGGGTACCTAGCCATAATATTTTATTTCAATGAATAGGGTAAAATGTTTAAAGGTTTGGGTAGGAAATCCTAAGAAGTAGGAACTAAAATTATTTTTTACTTTTTAGATCAGGCGAATTTTTGAAGGCGGTTTAATTTTTATTTTAAAATATTTTATGAACATCTCCGCTCCTCTCCGCCTCAATGGAGCCGCAGCCTTACTCCGCCGTGCCCAACGATGTGGTGGAGTACGTTCGCCGGAAGACGGGTTACTCGCTGAGTGTACAGCAGTTGCGGTCGCGCTACTACGTGCACTTCAGCTCGTTTGTGTGCTGACTTCTGGCCGAAGGGCGTCGTGTTTCGGCAGTTCCGAGGCATCTGCCGAATCCTACGCCAGATCAGACGACGCAACGGATCCACGTCGTCACGTCGCCTAAATCAAACTAGTTTTAAGTTGTTTTTATTTGATTTGTAAATGTTTAGTTCGCAGTGACTTGAAAGCGGGCATTAGTGTGGCCACTGTCATAATTAATGACGTTACTGTGATAATTATTAACGTTAATGCTCGTCATCAGTCTTCATAAATGAATGTTCAGTGACTCTTCAATCCCTTCGTCGACTCTTACGACTCCCACGGAAATAGTATCAAATTAAACAAACCTTAAGGTCGTTTAAACTAATGTTAACCGGTACCTGTAAATAGACTATTCTCGTGCCTTGACTGTACTATTACAGACGCTTAAGTCTAAATAAAATATTTTTTTCTGCCCTGAGGCCGGAAAACAGCACTTTTCCGGCCACTGCGCTAAACTAAGTTGCCGCCTGCCAGCTCTGTTGTACAGAAAAATAATATACACACCTCGGCCGTTAAATGGGGAAGTCTCGGATCACATGTTTGTTACAATTACACATCATCCGAGACATTTCCCACTTAAACGGCCTTGGCATGTTAATCTACTATTAATTTAGACAAATCCTGTCACTATCAAGGGTTTGAAATACGAACATTATGTTATGACACTTACTTCAGGTGGTTTTTTCAATGAAAAATATCTCAACTTATCGGGTTTGACCACCCAACCCTCGCTATGTTTTTCTCGAAATTGGAACGAATTAATTGTACTGTATAACTTAAATAGCTCGAGTAGTTCATGTCAAATGTAACAATAACGAATTTTTATATTTCCTTTTCAGGTGGCAACACCGTCCCATCAGTGGAAACTCTAGTCGCGTACCTATTAGAACTATCCCAGCACGGGATCGAAGAATCCGTGTTCGAGGTTAAACCGAATTCGTCGAAAGCCGAGAAGAAGCCGACTCCATACAGATGGCGCAGTTGCTTCGCTTCGGAGGACGAGTACGCACAGTACTTGTCGGATGTCATCACTGCGGGCATGACTGTGCGGTGCTGCAAGGCGTTTGAATCGGTAAGACATAACAGTACTAGTGCTTAATGAAGAATTCGTCGAAAGCCGACTCCATACAGATGGCGCAGTTGCTTCGCTTTAGAGGACGAGTACGCGCAGTACTTGTCGGATATCATCACTGCGGGCATGACTGTGCGGTGCTGCAAGGCGTTTGAATCGGTAAGACATAACAGTACTAGTACTTAATGAAGAATTCGTCTAAAGCCGAGAAGCCGACTCCATACAGATGGCGCAATTGCTTCGGAGGACGAGTACGCGCAGTACTTGTCGGATGTCATCACTGCGGGCATGACTGTGCGGTGCTGCAAGGCGTTTGAATCGGTAAGACATAACAGTACTAGTACTTAATGAAGAATTCCTCGAAAGCCGAGAAGAAGCCAACTAAGTTTTTATTTGTGTAGCAGCCTCTGCGGCAAGGTTTCTGCTCACATTTAAAAATACAGATAATTAAGGTTAGATATGTACCGTTAACTTTTTGCACATGGCTGTGACAACTCATCATCATCATCATCATCAGCCCACAGTCGTCCACTGCCGGACATAAGCCTTCCCCAATTCGCGCCACCATACTCGGTCCTCAGCACTCCGCATCCAACCACTTCCCGCCACTTTCTTTAGGCGATAATAAGTCGTTGCTATAGACAACTCACTATGTAAGAAATACTCTTTATCGACTTCTATCCTCTATCTTGACATTTTTGACTGTAAAACCGTTAAGAGTAACAATTTTTTCACTTTCAGGTCCAATTGGGTGACGTTGGACAAGTTCAAAAGGTAGAACGTGACATCAAACAGAATGTCTTCTTGCACGTAAGTATTCAAATGACTTAGCCTAATTAATTCTATACATTTTGACGTTACTATTTGTGTAATTTCATGTTATATATCGTTTCGCTCACTATGACGCGCGGATTTGTCAAAAGTAACCTCTAATGACATGATAATACGAACCAACCCACACGTTTTCGTGTATGAAACGAGCGGCTTAACTCATCAATCTTTCTAGTTACAATAACAGAATATCTGTAACAGAATATCGTCGCTATACCTACTCAAACTTATGTCTGCTACGAACTTTGAGGATTTAGTAATGGAGTCGGCTTCATATCGTTTCCCCTCTGCCAAAGACTTTGGCCAAGAATTTGTACATTGACCAAACCTGTTTATAAAAACTATTTCATTAATCGATTCTTCGCAGTCTTGTAATCGTTATGTACCCGTAACAAGCTCCGTCAAAATGCCTGTATGTGCTATGTATGGATTCGAAACTCGTTCAAATACATCATGTATACAAAATATGCGATACCATTTCATATCTTGCCTTTATTTGTTTATATGACAACATTTTATTACATAAAATTGTTCAAGAAAATCAAGTACCAGGGAATCGATAGCAAAATCGGTTTCGAAAATATCGCACACAATTCGTATTTTCATTTTTGACTGATGGAGAAAGTTTGACATTTATTGTATTCTCGTATTTAAGGTTAATAAGGTCTACCCATCTTTAAATTTTGTAGGAAATATCAGACTTAGTGAATCAAGTAAGACAGAAGACTCTGCCTTGGTCTAATGTTAAGCTTATATGTAAGCCAATAAGGTTGAATATTTATTGCGCTTATTTGGAATACGTATTACGCGCGAAAATACATAGTGATGTGAACGTTACTCTTTATGACACAATGTCGAGAGTAGGCATAAAATGTCGAGATACGGACACTTGTGTTGTGTTTACGTATATTAGTGTTCTCACAGTAAGTAAATAAAAACACAGTCTTATCGAATTCAATAACTTCATTTTTACAAGTGCTACTTTACGCTAGTTGGACATATATTATAAATTGTATTTAGGTACTTACTAAAATATCACTAAGGAATATCAATATCACCGGCCTTATTGCAAAAACTTGTATGTATACGCACCTACGCACCTTGTACCTACGCACTTGTATTCAAATTGTATCCTTACGAGTATTCACAATTAAGCCTCAGTGAGTTTTACCCCAGCTAACTAAAACTTTCTTACTACAACAAAATAAATAATACTCGTATGTACACTCGTATGGACATACATTGTTTTCTTTCACAACCGCTAATTAATATTATTTATTAAATATTATAATTGATTTACGGATTTCGAAATGCACGTGATTGACCGAGACTTTCCTTACAGTTACAGCCTTCGTAGTCAAAGATCGCGATAAACGAAAACATAATCAATTGAAGTAGGTTAATGGCAAGACATTCAGGTGGTTTTGTATTAAAATTGGTTGATTAATTAATAACTGTTACTAATTGTCTGTTTACTTTTATTTAAATACTCAAAACAACAATATATAGTACCAAGGTGCACGTCAATCTATGACGTTGAGAAAAATATATCGATACGATAATCTTCAGACACTTGAAAGCCATATTAATCGGTTCGATTACACCTACGTCGATAGTTTGAAATTGTGTCCACATAGAAATTTTACTGTATTGGTGTGATAATTTAACTTAGTGTTGTGGTATTGTTTAAGTGTGCGTGAGTAGTAACGAGAAGAAGAAATGCATTTGTAGTTAGATCGTTTACATGTGTGCTACCTCGTCCCCCTCGGAAATTGGCAGAATGTTTTGTTAGGAAAGTTATAGCGATACCGTCTCCCCATACTAAATCCTCAAAGGCTACGAACGCTCATCATCTCAGCCTTTGATAGTCCACTGCTGGACGTAGGCCTCTCCTATTAACTATGCGTATAGACGCATTAAGAGCTAAATACCCGTAAGCGCCACGCTGGGCAAGCGGATTGGCGATCGCATTAATGTGTCCACTATGATGACGCTGCTGGCCATTATCAATCTTTTTTCAAATAATGGTTAGTGACACTTCAATCCCTTAGTCGACTCTCGACAGGAGGAGTTGGGGTGGTGACAAATGTATTCTTATTGCCGTCACCACATGGCTACGCTCATTAGATGGAAAAACACATCTATTAAGAATGAACGAAAGGTGACATTTCCTTGAATTGATTGCTGTAAGTCTTATACTCTGTTTGGTTTGGTGTTTAAAAAAAGGTAAACAATATTGCAGTATCTTTTTATTGAAAAGTACGAGTAGAAAACAAGTTTTAACAAATATACGTAATATAACAAGGAAAAACAGTGATTTACATTGTTTTTGATTCATTAAGTACCTAGTTTGGATTTTTATATGCATTTTTCAATAAAAAGATACTGCAAGATTGTTTACCTTTTTTTAAACACTTTTTTTAAGCTCTAGTCCGAGGTAGAGTATTGCGACGATATGCAAGTTGGGTTTATTGTTGAATTTTTAGTTTCCAACGACAGTAAACTACCATTATTAAAATACTCTTTGTTTATAAAAGGTGGAGTGGCGAGGCCTAGGCCGCGTAGCCGGCGTGCGGGCGGTAAACGCTGAAGTGGTATCCGGCGGGGCGCCCTTCACGTCCGGCGACCGGGTCCGGGTCCGGTCCGCCGTCACGCAGCCGCGGTACAAGTGGGGCTGCGTGGACCACACTAGCGTCGGGACTGTCATAGGTGAGACATGTTCTGACTAAACCAGGTGGAGAGTTCTAGTCTGTGTAGGAGTAGACTAGCGTTGAATGCTGACGTCATGTCCGGTGACGCGCCCTTCACGTCCGGCGACCGGGTCCGGGTCCGGTCCGCCGTCACGCAGCCGCGGTACAAGTGGGGCTGCGTGGACCACACTAGCGTCGGGACTGTCATAGGTGAGACATGTTCTGACTAAACCAGGTGGAGAGTTCTAGTCTGTGTAGGAGTAGACTAGCGTTGAATGCTGACGTCATGTCCGGTGACGCGCCCTTCACGTCCGGCGACCGGGTCCGGGTCCGGTCCGCCGTCACGCAGCCGCGGTACAAGTGGGGCTGCGTGGACCACACTAGCGTCGGGACTGTCATAGGTGAGACATGTTCTGACTAAACCAGGTGGAGAGTTCTAGTCTGTGTAGGAGTAGACTAGCGTTGAATGCTGACGTCATGTCCGGTGACGCGCCCTTCACGTCCGGCGACCGGGTCCGGGTCCGGTCCGCCGTCACGCAGCCGCGGTACAAGTGGGGCTGCGTGGACCACACTAGCGTCGGGACTGTCATAGGTGAGACATGTTCTGACTAAACCAGGTGGAGAGTTCTAGTCTGTGTAGGAGTAGACTAGCGTTGAATGCTGACGTCATGTCCGGTGACGCGCCCTTCACGTCCGGCGACCGGGTCCGGGTCCGGTCCGCCGTCACGCAGCCGCGGTACAAGTGGGGCTGCGTGGACCACACTAGCGTCGGGACTGTCATAGGTGAGACATGTTCTGACTAAACCAGGTGTAGAGTTCTAGTCTATGTAGGAGTAGACTAGCGTTGAATGCTGACGTCATGTCCGGTGACGCGCCCTTCACGTCCGGCGACCGGGTCCGGGTCCGGTCCGCCGTCACGCAGCCGCGGTACAAGTGGGGCTGCGTGGACCACACTAGCGTCGGGACTGTCATAGGTGAGACATGTTCTGACTAAACCAGGTGGAGAGTTCTGGTCTGTGTAGAAGTAGACTAGCGGTGAATGCTGACGTCATGTCCGGTGACGCGCCCTTCACGTCCGGCGACCGGGTCAGAGTCCGGTCCGCCGTCACGCAGCCGCGGTACAAGTGGGGCTGCGTCGACCACACTAGCGTCGGGACTGTCATAGGTGAGACATGTTCTGACTAAACGAGGTGGAGAGTTCTAGTCTGTGTAGGAGTAGACTAGCGGTGAATGCTGACGTCATGTCCGGTGACGCGCCCTTCACGTCCGGCGACCGGGTCCGGGTCCGGTCCGCCGTCACGCAGCCGCGGTACAAGTGGGGCTGCGTGGACCACACTAGCGTTGGCACTGTCATTGGTGAGCATCAAGTTTACAAGGTAGAACAGTAGAACAAAAAAAAGCGCTTGTGGCCTAGCGGTAAAACGCACGGCTGCTACGCATTCGATCCCTGGCTCGTACAAATGAGTTTTTCAAAAACTTATGTACGAAATATCATTTGGTATTCGCAAGTGCTTTACGGTGAAGGAAACCCGCATATTCATATTCATTTATTCATAAAATTAAAATTTTTACATGTCAACTCATAAATAATTAAATAAAATTAGGATGTCAATTAATTTACAGTTTACATTAAAATAATCTATTCAACATATTATACATATTATTAAAAAAGAAAAAAAAAGAAAATGTAAATTGTTGTGTACGTAAAGCATTTCTGTATTGTACATACTGACATTAAATGTAACACTATTGTTTTAGAATTGGATAGAATTATTCCGTACTAAATTGGTAAAAACCTATGACTTCAAGCCAATTATTGAAAATATTATAACCATGTAGAGTACATAACAGATATGTTTTGTAGGTATCGCCCATAACGGCAGAGACTTGACGGTGGACTTCCCGCAACAGCCCGGTTGGACCGGTCAGGTCAGCGAAATGGAGCTAGTCACAGATCAATGTAAGTATTAAAAATATTACCATCATCCTTTCGTATGTTGCTGTTATGATTATGACATGACATTTTCTGTCCTCCAGCCGGCAAACAGCACATTGCCGGCCGCTAAAGTATACACACCCCGGCCGTTAAATGGTAAAGCCTCGGATCACGTGTTTGTCGGCCACGGCTTCGCCTCTGCCTACAATTACACGTCATCCGAGACATTTCCCACTTAAACGGCCTTGGCATGTAATCTACTATTACATTTATACGCTTATATACAAATAAATAAGATCCTTAGATTTTACGTTAGGAGAAGTTAAAATATCTACCTTCCATTACCTTACGTGTCGAAGTTTCTAGATTAAAATTCTGAAGTAACTACATTTTTGAAACATGTTTTCTCAATCATCCCATATTTACAAACTTATAGAATCATATAATAATAATGTAACTATGTACTTGAATTGTAGTTATGGCAAAAAAATTTATTAAAAACTTGAATTTTGACGTTTGAGTTAGAAAATATTTATTAGGACATGATCTTTTGTAATAGATAATTACCTAAGCCCATGCTTTTGAAAGAATGTTGACTGTCCCGAATTATTTAAAAATATTGAAAAGTGTAAACTGTAAACACACAGGTTAGATCACCTTCCAAGTAACTTTAATAGGTAAACGTTTACTCCCTTATTCGTAAACGTCTCGTAACTTAGCAAGCCTTTAAGTATTGTCTGGCCCTTTCGGACTTTTCAATATTTCTATAAGACTGAAAGTGATAAACAATACTTAGCAACTTGCTAAGTTATGAATTAGGGGGTAAGGTGATAAAAGAGCATGAAGCGTTCCCAAAAATGTCAATAATAAACTACCATATATATTTACATAGCTGAATGGGGCGAAACTGCCGGCGGTACCACGGTGAACTGGCGCGGCGCTATCCGAGTCATCAGAGTGTCTTCATGTCGACCAGGAGCGGGTGCTCGCCGATTGCTAGATGCCCAACCTCACACTTACTGGCAGAGCGCGAGTGGGACCGGACAGGTGAGACAACTAGTAACGCTGTCTTACATGGAGTGAGGCGGTACCACGGTGAACTAGCGCGGCGCTATCCGAGTCATCCGAGTGTCTTCATGTCGACCGGGAGCGGGCGCCCGTCGATTGCTAGATGCGCAACCTCACACTTACTGGCAGAGCGCGAGTGGGACCGGACAGGTGAGACAACTAGTAACACTGTCTTACATGGAGTGAGGTGGTACCACGGTGCACTGGCGTGGCGCTATCCGAGTCATCCGAGTGTCTTCATGTCGACCGGGAGCGGGCGCCCGTCGATTGCTAGATGCCCAACCACACACTTACTGGCAGAGCGCGAGTGGGACCGGACAAGTGAGGCAACTAGTAACGCTGTCTTACGGGCATTTTCACTTCTAGGGACACCCAATTAGCTTAACTCTCACAAAAAAGTTAACTTCGATGTCAGCTTTGTAACGACAATTAAGCATTAAATATTAACAAAAATGTTTTTTTATCATATAATCCAGAAAAAATACGCGTATATGCAATATAAAAACACGAATAAAGTGGATTTACGTAAATATTTCATGCTTAATTGTCGTTACAAAGCTGACATCGACGTTAACTTTTTTGTGCGAGTTAAGCTAATTGGGTGTCCCTAGAAGTGAAAATGCCCTTACATGGAGTGAGGCGGTACCACGGTGAACTGACGCGGCGCTATCCGAGTCATCCGAGTGTCTTCATGTCGACCGGGAGCGGGCGCCCGTCGATTGCTAGATGCGCAACCTCACACTTACTGGCAGAGCGCGAGTGGAACCGGACAGGTGAGGCAACTAGTAACACTGTCTTACATGGAGTGCGGCGGTACCACGGTGAACTGGCGTGGCCTATCCGAGTCATCCGAGTGTCTTCATGTCGACCGGGAGCGGGCGCCCGTCGATTGCTAGATGCCCAACCTCACACTTACTGGCAGAGCGCGAGTGGGACCGGACAGGTGAGGCAACTAGTAACACTGTCTTACATGGAGTGAGGCGGTACCACGGTGCACTGGCGTGGCCTATCCGAGTCATCCGAGTGTCTTCATGTCGACCGGGAGCGGGCGCCCGTCGATTGCTAGATGCCCAACCTCACACTTACTGGCAGAGCGCGAGTGGGACCGGACAGGTGAGACAACTAGTAACACTGTCTTACATGGAGTGAGGTGGTACCACGGTGAACTGGCGTGGTCTATCCGAGTCATCCGAGTGTCTTCATGTCGACCGGGAGCGGGCGCCCGTCGATTGCTAGATGCCCAACCTCACACTTACTGGCAGAGCGCGAGTGGGACCGGACAGGTGAGGCAACTAGTAACACTGTCTTACATGGAGTGAGGCGGTACCACGGCTATACAAGTCATCCGAGTGTCTTCATGTCGACCGGGAGCGTTCGCCCGTCGATTGCTAGATGCCCAACCTCACACTTACTGGCAGAGTGCGAGTGGGACCGGACAGGTGAGGCAACTAGTAACACTGTCTTACATGGAGTGAGGCGGTACCACGGTGAACTGGCGCGGCGCTATCCGAGTCATCCGAGTGTCTTCATGTCGACCGGGAGCGGGCGCCCGTCGATTGCTAGATGCCCAACCTCACACTTACTGGCAGAGCGCGAGTGGGACCGGACAGGTGAGGCAACTAGTAACACTGTCTTACATGGAGTGAGGCGGTACCACGGTGAACTGGCGCGGCGCTATCCGAGTCATCCGAGTGTCTTCATGTCGACCGGGAGCGGGCGCCCGTCGATTGCTAGATGCCCAACCTCACACTTACTGGCAGAGCGCGAGTGGGACCGGACAGGTGAGACAACTAGTAACACTGTCTTACATGGAGTGAGGCGGTACCACGGTGAACTGGCGCGGCGCTATCCGAGTCATCCGAGTGTCTTCATGTCGACCGGGAGCGGGCGCCCGTCGATTGCTAGATGCCCAACCTCACACTTACTGGCAGAGCGCGAGTGGGACCGGACAGGTGAGGCAACTAGTAACACTGTCTTACATGGAGTGCGGCGGTACCACGGTGAACTGGCGCGGCGCTATCCGAGTCATCCGAGTGTCTTCATGTCGACCAGGAGCGGGTGCTCGTCGATTGCTAGATGCCCAACCTCACACTTACTGGCAGAGCGCGAGTGGGACCGGACAGGTGAGACAACTAGTAACACTGTCTTACATGGAGGGAGGCGGTACCACGGTGAACTGGCGTGGCGCTATCCGAGTCATCCGAGTGTCTTCATGTCGACCGGGAGCGGGCGCCCGTCGATTGCTAGATGCGCAACCTCACACTTACTGGCAGAGCGCGAGTGGGACCGGACAGGTGAGACAACTAGTAACACTGTCTTACATGGAGGGAGGCGGTACCACGGTGAACTGGTGCGGCCTATCCGAGTCATCCGAGTGTCTTCATGTCGACCGGGAGCGGGCGCCCGTCGATTGCTAGATGCGCAACCTCACACTTACTGGCAGAGCGCGAGTGGGACCGGACAGGTGAGGCAACTAGAACTGCTGCCATTTGAGTCATTCGAGCGAGAGAATTACGATTGGCTTCTATTGTTATACAAAAGTTAGTGTACAAACAGCAACACTCGTAACTGACCATTAAAGACAGAGCAGAGAGAAAATGAAAGAGATAAATATACTTATATTATGTCAACTTCAAATTAAATAATACTCGGGAATGTTGATTGACGCAACTTGGTCGAATAATACAAATCGGGTTCCGAAATCTTATGAGACTGGCCGAACTATCACGACTTCTGCCGAACTCTGCTGACCAATGGAGCGGGCCTTGCTACGGTTAACCAATGATCGCTCGCAGTTTCTTCAGAAGGTGACATTACCATGGTTACGTAATAACAAAAACGTTTAACCAATGATTGATGATTGATTTTCCGGAAGCTGACGTTACTATAGTTACGTTATATATAACATCCGCTTTAGTCCTGGAGACGTCAATCTAACTTCAGAGCCGGTAATTTGACTGCTAAGTTGCTATGTAGAAATTTTCGTTCATTTTCCTTTCAACGGCTGTCACTGTCAGATATTTTTTCAAAGTTAGAATTTCAGCCAGAAACTATCAAGTCTTTATTAAACATTTGTATGGCTACTGACAGATTAAAGGTCGACTGTCCTATAAAGGTAGACGACTGTCCAACGTCTATCTACCCTATTGCCACAAAGGTTACATAAGTATTCAACTAACGTCAACTAAGAGATGTGACGAATGATAATAAAGACAGCAATAGCATTTGTCTCTGTCAATGGAAAAATAAAATTGCCTGATAACATGACTATTTGTAAAAATATCTTGACTTGAAAAAATACCTCGCCTATTAATGTTAGATAAATCATGGCAAGCCGTGTGGTGACGGCAATAAGAATACAATTTGTCACCACCCCAACTCCTCCTGCGGGTGTCGTAAGAGTCGACTAAGGGATTGAAGTGTCACTGACCATTATTTGATCTAAGATTGATGATGGGCAGCAGCGTCATCACAGTGGACACATTACTGCGATCGCCAATCCGCTTGCCCAGCGTGGCGATTATGGGCATTTACCTCCTAATGCATCTATACGCGTAGTTAATAGGAGAGGCCTACGCCCAGCAGTGGACTATCATAAGCTGATGATGATGATGATGATGAAATCATGGCATCCGATTTGAAGAAAACATACTTTTTTTATATGGTTTTTATTTTTTGTTACATTAATGAATAAATTCTTGTTGACCTCGTAAAAACATTAATAAATTACTAAACGGTTTTAGACAAATCTATGAAGAACTGTCGTTATCCAGTTTCCACTAGGAACAACGACATCTAGCGTCTAATAATGGCCGATAGCTAACTCTTAATTTTCGTAGACGAAGGAATCTTTATTATTATGTCAACTAGTTTTCAAATACTGAAATTTTGACGCAACAAAGATGACACATCATCGGGGACCATCGGAAATGTCGCGATCGTGCCTACTAACGAAAAATACCGAATCCATAATATTACACGACCAAATTGCATCCTTTGCCAAGTGGCTCAACATTCCTATGTAACTGACATGTGATTCTCTTTCATGCAATATTTCCAATTTCTGAAGTGTATACCTAGCTGTGTTGCTGTTTGTACTAACTCTGTGGTATACTCTGTCCAACACACTTTGGTATTAGGAAAATGCGGTAAATAAAAAAAATGTAGGCGCGTAATGTTGACCGTTTATAGAAAAATTTAATTTGCCACGTTTTTTACTGCTAAAGGTTGTTAGACAAGATTTAATTTTGTTTTGACTTTGACGTATTTTTTTTTCATGCGACTCTTATCCCGAGCTAATCTATTAAGGGCTTTTCATCATGTTGTTTATTTACTTCCAGCACTGGATTCGTATAGAGATGCGCAACGGCGTCGTCGTACGCCGCCTCGGTCTCGGCGTACCCGTCGGCAGCCACGGCCCAGCCGCATTAGCCGTTCGCGCGGGTAGCAGTTTCGAGGACGCCGCTCTCACCCCGTTGGCTGCCGTGCCCTGTGCGCCGGCTTCTAGAGACCGCCCGCTGCAGCATTTAGCCCAGATACAACTGTTGGTTGACTGCAAACAGGTAAATGGCAGAAGAGAAAGTTGGTGGAAGCTTAGATGTGTAAGGAGGAAACGTCACCGATGTTTCGAAGAAGTGACTCTTGCGACATAACCCGCCTTGTCTTGCGTGTTTAGATCTAGGGACAGTTTGCTGTAGTATTTAGCGCATATATCGCTACTACTTGGCTGTAAACAGGTGACAGAATTTTCTTAAACAACAGAAAAGCTACGTAGAGTTACTGGCGGTGTTATAAGTCAGTCGGAAGCCACGGCCCAGCCGCACTAGCCGTTCGCGCGGGCAGCAGTTTCGAGGACGCCGCTCTCACCCCATTGGCTGCCGTGCCCTGTGCGCCGGCTTCTAGAGACCGCCCGTTGCAGCATTTAGCGCAGATACAGCTGCTAGTTGATTGCAAACAGGTAAATGGCAGTCCTAGGCAATAATGTCAGAGGAAGCTTGGATGTGGGAAAAGACCTTGCGGTACTACCCGCCGTGTCCTGCGTGTTTAGATCTAGGGACAGTGTGCTGCAGCATTTAGTGCAGATACAGCTGTTAGTTAATTGCAAACAGGTGACAGAATATTCTTAAACAATTGAAGAGCTACGGGGAGTTACTGGCGGTGTTATTAGTCAGTCGGCAGCCACGGCCCAGCCGCATTAGCAGTTCGCGCGGGCAGCAGTTTCGAGGACGCCGCTCTGACCCCGTTGGCTGCCGTGCCCTGTGCGCCGGCGTCTAGAGACCGGCCGTTGCAGCATTTAGCGCAGATACAGCTGCTAGTTGACTGCAAGCAGGTAAATGACAGAGTTAGACAGGCATTTTGGAGGAAGTTCGAGAAGGAACATCTATGTGGAAGAAGGAAACATCACCGATGTTTCGAAGCATGCGTTATGACCAATGCTCGGCGGGGGTGGCTACTAAATGACATGTATCACGTGACACTTAGTATGAAAACAGCTCACCCCCGCCGAGCATTGGTTATGTTATGACCCACCTTGTCTTACGTATTTAGATCTAGGAACAGTCTGCTGCAGCTTTTAGTGCAGATACACCTGTTGCACATAGGAGTATTTCAATCATAAAACCGTTTAAAAATATTTCATAGGTTTTTTGAGGATTTTAAGGAATAAAACAAAGAATTTGATTGTAATTATATATTTCAAACGGCCAAGAGCCTGTCGGGCCATGTTCAATGTAGGGTTCCGTAGTTAGTCAAAAACGGATGGGCCGATTATGTTCGAAATAGGTTTATTTTAAAGTATTCTATGAGCCCACAATTCGTGATATATTTTCATATTTTTGGACCCACGGATCAAAAGTTTGAGGGGGAGAGAGACCAATTTTTTTTATTCTGAAGCGGTTATCTCCGAAAATATTTATTTTATAAAACAACTTTCTTCTGGGTCCCTTATTGTTTTTGAAAGACCTATTCAACGATACCTCACACTATAGGATTTCAACAAAATAAAAAAATCATCCCCACTTTACTACAAATTATAAGAAAAAATTGTATGTGATTAAAATGTATATCTGTGCCAAATTGCTAATTTCTAGTATTAACGGCCATTGCGCTATGCTACAGACATGGCGAACCTATAAGGGTTCCTAGTTTACTACGGAACCCTAAAAAATAGTATTATGCGCAGTGCGGCCTCTTCTTGTGGGGGGGAGGCCAGTAAATATATTTTTGTCTGAGTTGTCAAAGTTGTGCCTTAACATTTGTGCAGGGAATTGCATGGGGGTTTGATATGTTTGTGGGTATCGCCGGGAATTGGAATCTCCCGCAGCACGGTTTTCGGCCTAGCAGACGAGCGCGCGGCGGGGAACATTCCAGGCCCTGGGCCCTGTGCGAATCTCGGCCTTCGGCCTTCGCAGGTCGTTTTTATGTTACACTTTTCCATCGCGTAGCCTGGGATCGCTGGGTTCTCTCACGATAATGAGTAATTCGAATCAGTCTTTCGTCCAAAAATGAAAAAATATGTTCCTGTTTTCTTTCCCTTACATGCTTGCATTATGCTGAATAATGTCAGTTTACCAAATTCTTGAAACATTTCCAAAGAATTTGTAACAAAAACCAACAAAGTATGACATTCAAAAAATTTATGTTTATGACGCTGTAACTTTAACCTACTGAAAATCTAAATGGCGGACGTATGCGGACAGTTTTTCTTATACAATCGATGTACATAGACCTTAACATTATTTCGATCTAAAAAAACTAAGTTGCCAAGTCTTGACACATAAACAAAAACACGATTGTCTTAAATTTTCACGGTAAAAATATCGAAATTTAACTACACAAATTAACCAGGTTTTAAATACATTATTTATAACCGATATTCAAAAACTATTACAGAATAATAAAGTACATACCTTCTTCTTCCAGGTTCTAAAGCTTTTTTTTCAATCCGTGGCCATATAAAAATACCACGACAAAAAGTAAACTTTGCAAAGATGAAATCGCCGAGAACAAAATCGTACACTTGTAGCAATAATTAGGTTCCGACCGATCTTGCTCAGGGATTCATGAGGGGTGGGAGATTTTAAGCCTTTTATCAGGTGGACCGGTTAGTCAGGAATGTAAAAAACACGATAGGCGGTGAATTTGACTGATTTAGCTATTTCGACTTTTAAGCGGTTTTTTAATGCATATACTCCTATGTGTGTTGGTTAATTGCAATCAGGTTACAACACGTTCTTAAACAAAAAAGCTACGGATAGTCAAATGACGATATCAAATGACGTTGTTACACGTCTGTGAGTAGGTAGATCTATCAGTTCAGCTTCTACTTGACTGTAAACAGGTAAATGGTACCGTTAGATAGTAATTTTCGAGGAAGATTAGATGTGGTAGCAGCAACGCTTTCAAAACTACCCACCGCGTTACGGTTTGGAACAGTCTGCGGCAGCATTTAGCGATTTTCTCCACGATCCCATCATCAAACACCGACTTGGTGCTACTGTATCTGTAAAAAATATGTCAAATTGAAAACCTTGTAATTCGTAAATATTAAATATCATATACCAAAGAAAAACGACCAAGATCACCTAACGTCCAAGGTGGGGATCGAACCCACGTGCTCTGCTTTCGCCGCTGATGCCTGCACCCCTCTGCATCAGCCGCGAAAGCTGAGCACGTGGGTTCGATCCCCACCTCGGACGTTAGGTGATCTTGGTCGTTTTTCTTTGGTATATGACATCTAATACAGGGTGGCCCAAAAGTCCTTAGAAAAGTAAAATTTGAATTAAACGAAAACGGCGCGCGTGAGCGGTGCAGGGGAAGCGGGGGCAGTAACTTCGGTTTCTGGGAATTTGATAAAGGTAGCCTGGATCTGACTGCAATGGATTTTTTTTTGTGGGGCTACCTTAAGGCTAAAGTGTACGACTCTAACCCGCGGTCAATTAATGACCTAAAAGAAAACATCCGCAGAGAAATGGCAAGCATTTCAGCAGTGACGTGCCGCGCAGTCATCGACAATTTCAGAAGGCGTTTGCAAGAGTGCCGTGACTGTAACGGATTACATTTGGACGACGTTATTTACAAAAAATAATTCCCGGTTTTCTAATTACATTTGGACGATGTTATTTACAAAAAATAATTCCCGTTTAGCTATATTTACAAATAAAAATATTATTCATAGTGTAATGAATTTTATTTTAATTAATTTTTTTCATTACTAAGGACTTATGGGCCACCCGGTATTTATAATTTATATAGTATTAAGTAGTGTGACTACTGGGGAAAAATAAAAAGTACAAATCTAAATATTTAGTTAATAAATAATTTGATTCGTGTTTACACAATACGTTCACCTTGTAATTCGGTTAAAAAAATTCTTCTTGTTTTCAGCATTACACGTGCATAGAGATAAGCATCAAGCAGAACCGCAACGTGAACGCGGACTGTCGCGTGCACGGTCTCTACATCACTGGCTTCAGGTCCAACCCGCTTTACACCGACATTGTACAGGTAAGGTTTTCTATAACACCGTATATATTGCTAGAAATAGAGCAGCAATCCAGTAATTATGAACCGAAACGAACCAAGCGATTCACTGTAGGACGCAGTTGATACCATGCATATAACATTTTTACATTGATTAGAATATCCTTCCTCAGTTGTAATATATATCACTGATAATTTTTATTCATTAGTCGTATGGCACTTACCATTAAATTGGCAATGTACCTCACAGTGTACATAGTCATTGACCCACTTTTTGTATTTTTTTTTAAGACAGAATTTTGTGCTCTACACAATGGCGAGGAGGCTGGAACGCACGTTTTTTTTTTTAATTTGCCAATTTAAGGGTTAAAATGCACTATACGTAACTGTGTTATTAATATAAATTTTACTAAGTATCATTCGGCTATCGAGTAAAAACTACCTATCCGTTTTTTAATGACCACAGAGTTTGATATTTCTTAACGTCTTCGATCCATGTGTAGTTGAAATACATATTGTGTACAAATAAACTCAGTGTTTATTAGAGAATAATCAAAAATTGTGCTATAATTTAAAAAAAATTGAACTTATTCAATAATCGTATCAACTATATTATTGTCACCAATACCATTTGTTTCTGTATATAATTAATATATGTTTTATTAAATTCATACTTCTGGTTATGGCTATCACTTAATATTATCAAAATTAAGAAACCATAATTGATGACAGCTACCTTTTATTTACAGAGCATGAATTTCATAGCCGACGATTGGATGGAGAAAGACAACCCCACCGGTGCGGTGTCCGTTGATAACAACCCTCCTGTGATGCCCGCGGATTGCCCAAAGGTACTTTATAAAACCATAACTGAAGGGTCCACGGAAAGAACATGTCTAGTCAATTCAAATTACACAAGGATAAAACCACCTTACTTTTAAAAGAATAAGGTGTGAATTTACCCTGATTTGTTTAAGCATTGTACATGTTCTTTCGGTGGACCCTTCAACTAGTTTAGACTTGTTATAGTGCCTTACAAACTAAAATCAAAGATAAATCGCAAATTTGAACAACGTAGAGCGAATATTTAAATAACGGCATACCTTTATTTATAATATTGGAAAGAGATCAGATGAGCCTCACTTTTACAAGCTTTATATTAACTTCATGTCGTGTTTAATTTCCCAAGCTGCGAAACAATTCGCTATGCCACTGACGCTGACGAAGGATAAAATAAGTAACGCCAACATAAAGATAAGCTACTTTAAATCATTATTCTCAGTCTGGCAGTTAAAAGCAAAATCCACTTCAATTTCCAGGTGTACGTATGGGGTTTGAACGACAAAGACCAACTGGGCGGCGTGAAAGGCTCCAAAGTGAAGGTGCCAGTGTTTTCGCCTGGGCTCAGCGCGCTCAAGCCAGTGCACATCGCTGGCGGCTCTAAGACCCTCTTTATTGTCTCACATGATGGAAAAGTAAGTAATATCAAGACTACTTTGCAAGAGTGACTATGACAGCTAAGAAAATTGACTGTACAGTCAAGTGCAAAAATAAGGATCGAAAGAATCCGCTCATAAATATGTTACGACGTTCTTATTACTCAGAATTAGAGTGCACTGGGACATATTTTTATACATTTTTGTGTACACCTTATTTTGTCTTTGACTGTACTGTGACGGAATAAGATTATCTCCTGGGCTCAGCATTCTAAGGCGCTCTTCATAGTGTCTCATGATGGAAAAGTGAGTAATATTTACGCTAATTTGCAATGAGCATGAGAGCTACCTACAGATAATTGGGAATGTATGGATATATTAAACACCCTTGACAATTCTTCTGGTGATAGGAGTAAGCTTCTTAATAACCAGAAAAAAGATTCAATTTATTTAGATGGCTATTATTGTGAAAAAATTAAAATATTTACCTTTTCGTCTTCCTATACTTCAATCGGATCGGTTGAAAATAATAGTAATTAATGCAATTGTGACATTGTTAGGGCTCTTCTTTGACATAAGTTTGTTTCCTTTTGTTGAAAATTGAAAATTACTAACTTTTTCTGCCTTTACTCGTCAGCTGTGCCCAGGACTGTGAAAAGGAAATATACATATATTTTTTAATTACCTAGTTACCCAAAGAATAATTTACATATGCTCCATTTTGGTCATTACGAAGTTTATTGTTATTACTATCACCAGAAAAACAATCAAGAGTTTTTTACATATCTTAATATTTTGACAGCATACCATGCCAATGCGAAATATACATAAAATAAATTAATGTTAAAAAAACTCAGTTGTACTACAATTTATATTACCGTTCTCAGCTCTACGCCTGCGGCGAAGGCACCAACGGCCGCCTAGGCCTCGGACACAGCAACAACGTGTCCACTCCGCGGTCGAACCCGCACCTGTCGCACGTGCTCGTCCGCCGCGTGGCCGTCCACTCGGGCGGCAAGCACGCGCTCGCCCTTACTGCCGATGGGAAGGTCAGTACACGACCATTATACAACCGTTTCCATCTCTACGCCTGTGACGAAGGCACCAACGGCCGTCTAGGCCTCGGTCACAGCAACAACGTGTCCACTCCGCGGTCGAACCCGCACCTGTCGCACGTGCTCGTCCGCCGCGTGGCCGTCCACTCGGGCGGCAAGCACGCGCTCGCCCTTACCGCCGATGGGAAGGTCAGTACAGTACCATTATACAACCGTTTCCATTACTACGCCTGCGGCGTAGGCACCAACAGGCGTTTAGGCCTCGGGCACAGCAACAACGTGTCCACTCCGCGGTCGAACCCGCACCTGTCGCACGTGCTCGCCCTTACCGCCGATGGGAAGGTCAGTACAGTACCATTATACAACTGTTTCCATTACTACGCCTGTGACGAAGGCACCAACAGGCGTTTAGGCCTCGGGCACAGCAACAACGTGTCCACTCCGCGGTCGAACCCGCACCTGTCGCACGTGCTCGTCCGCCGCGTGGCCGTCCACTCGGGCGGCAAGCACGCGCTCGCCCTTACCGCCGATGGGAAGGTCAGTACAAGACCATTATACAACTGTTTCCATTACTACGCCTGTGACGAAGACACCAACCGTCGCTTAAAGCGTGCCACAGACGATCAGTTATAACTGTTCAGTTAAAACTTACGTGTGTAGGCAAATTTTTTAACTGTGCAGTTGAACTGATGATCTAACCAAAATTTTATTAGATTATTTTTAACTGAACAGTTTGACTAAACAGTTAAAATTGAGCAGTTAAAACTGATCGTCTGTGGCCCGCTTAACTGCTCGGCCACGGACACGCGCGAATTGCGGCGCGGCAAGCGTTTTGTCTGTTCATTGTGCGGTTTGCGCGGTGGCTAGTTGAGATCCCACGCAATGATTAGGAAAAAACGCTTGCCATGCCTCAATTCGCGCATGACCGTGGCCGAGACGTAGGCCTCGGGCACAGCAACAACGTGTCCACTCCGCGCTCGAACCCGCACCTGTCGCACGTGCTCGTCCGCCGCGTGGCCGTCCACTCGGGCGGCAAGCACGCGCTCGCCCTTACCGCCGATGGGAAGGTCGGTACAAGACCATTATACAACTGTTTCCATCTCTACGCCTGCGGCGTAAGTACCAACGGCCGTCTAGGCCTCGGGCACAGCAACAACGTGTCCACTCCGCGGTCGAACCCGCACCTGTCGCACGTGCTCGTCCGCCGCGTGGCCGTCCACTCGGGCGGCAAGCACGCGCTCGCCCTTACTGCCGATGGGAAGGTCGGTACAAGACCATTATACAACCGTTTCCATCTCTACGCCTGCGGCGTAAGTACCAACGGGCGCCTAGGTCTCGGTCACAGCAACAACGTGTCCACTCCGCGGTCGAACCCGCACCTGTCGCACGCGCTCGTCCGCCGCGTGGCCGTCCACTCGGGCGGCAAGCACGCGCTCGCCCTTACCGCCGATGGGAAGGTCGGTACAAGACCATTATACAACTGTTTCCATCTCTACGCCTGCGGCGTAAGTACCAACGGCCGTCTAGGCCTCGGGCACAGCAACAACGTGTCCACTCCGCGGTCGAACCCGCACCTGTCGCACGTGCTCGTCCGCCGCGTGGCCGTCCACTCGGGCGGCAAGCACGCGCTCGCCCTTACCGCCGATGGGAAGGTCAGTACAGTATTATCAGACCAATCGGAAAGGGATTCGAAAGTACTATTGGATATAACATTCACACAATAGTATTTTATACAATTGTAACAATATGAAGGCTATATAAGTTGAGTACCGGGTTTAGGTCACGAGGCTTGCCGAGTAAGGAACGAGACTTATATATTAGCCTTCATATTGTTATGATTGTTTACAATACTTTTTCTACGACAGCCAAATACATACCTAATATTAATATACCTACTCGAAAACAATAAAATGGGTTACATACCTACTTAAAGAATGAATAGGAATATTTACACCAATAAATACGTAGTTACCTACACACAACTAAGAGTAAAAAAAGTAAATCAATAATTTTGTTATTTAGTTTAAGTAAAATCCCAGTATTTGATCATCACTTCATCTGAATCAAAACAAAAAGTTAGCTAGTATTTTTTTACCAAGATTTACAAATTTCGAACACATTATGACGAACATGCCGTAGACAAAATAAAAAGAAAATAAGCCGGTTCTCAATTACGAAAAATGTGGTTGCGTTCAAGAATATCTAAATGTAAATATAATAAAATTATATGATAGAATTATGGTTTTTACCTTCGTTTTATAATATTTAATTTATTAAAACGCATTTTAGATTATTTTTACATGTTGATTTAAATCATGGAACTAAAAATGAAACCTATTTTTAAAAAGCTAATTACTACTGCAAATGAAAACAAACCTGATACATGGAAGTTGTCCTTAGAAAAAAAAAATAACAGAACTCCTATATTCATATGATTACTGCTCAGCAGTTATCATATGAACCTATAGACAAATAGATTTTCTTATCGTTACTCAAATGGCGTTAATTTGGATACCGCTGACAATCATCTAATTGACAGATTTAATTTATTTATTTATTTATTAAGGAGACAAAACAGAAACATACAGGGAAAGTATACAATAAAGTTTGGTTTATATTTTGTAGGTACATATGCTTCCTTAAACGTATCTCATCATCATAATCATCATCATCATATCAGCCGAAAGACGTCCACTGCTGAACATAGCGGAAGGCGTAGCGTGGGTAGGCCCCCCACAAGGTGGACTGATGACCTGGTGAAGGTCGCAGGAGTCCGCTGGATGCGGGTGGCGCAGGACCGGTCATTGTGGCAGTCTTTGGGGGAGGCCTAAGTTCAGCAGTGAAACGTATCTCACAGTGAACATAAAATACCGATACAGAAATAGACACAGTTATAAAGAAAAAACTGTTTTAGGTGACATATCTACACTATATAGATCAAAATACTGCACTGCCTGACTTGTGAGTAACCCAACACTATTTATCACCAAATCATCTTTTCGCAGGTCTATTCCTGGGGCGAAGGTGAAGACGGCAAACTGGGGCACGGCAACAAGCAGACCCTAGAAGTGCCCAAACTGATAGAATCTCTCGCCGGAGAGCGCGTCACCTCCATAGCGTGCGGGTCAGCTCATAGCGCGTGCGTGACGGCCCGCGGACATCTTTACACGTGGGGCATGGGCGAGTACGGCCGGCTTGGCCATGGGGATGATACCACGCAACTGTCACCCAAGCTGGTAAGTGTTAAGCTTCGTATCCGGGCATTTTCGCGAGAAGAGATACAAAAACTTATTTTTCTGAAACAGGTAAATTTTATGTTTTTACTGCTCAGAATCACGAGCTCTTTCGATCCCGTCCGAGGAGAAAACGTATCCCAAATTTTTGTTTCTATTACGTAACCGTTTTTCAAACACTTTGTACAGCGGTTACAAAGTGGAGAGCATGTAAAATGTATGAAAAATGTGGGACCATTTTTTTCTTATACTTTTTTTCTCCTAGATTGAAAGAACTCGTTATTCTGAGTAGGAAAAACATTAAATTTACCTACCTTAAAAAAATTTTTTTTTTGGATCTCTTCTCGCGAAAATGCCCATCCACTAGACTCTAGTCTCTAGTGACTAGAGGCAGCCTCGGGTCGAGCGGCCTCGACTTGAAGCAAATAGCCTCAGTTTGAGGCTGCTCGCTCTGAGGCAACAGCTACGGATCAGCGCGGACTGAGGCCCCTTTGAGCACGGCACAGAGACCGACAAAATATGGCTCGGCTCGCGGCGACGAATTTGTCTCGCGTCGCGGCGTGCCTCAGGGTGAGGCAGCGTCTCCACTTGCGCAGCCTCGGAGGGAGGCAGCCGCTCGATACGCGGCTTTACAATTGGTAATTTACAGACGTCATCAGATATATCGGAGCGGGCTACAGTGCACAACTTGCGATCTCGCGTGATAATAGAGACCTGTTCTGTTTGTAAGCATCTTGGCCGCTCAGATATATATTATGGCGATTGTACTAGTACAATCAAGCGTCATCTATACAGGGTGTAATCGTTAAGTGTGGTCAGGCCATAATTCCGTAAATATAGCAGATACCAGAAAACTTCTAACTGATATCGAAAGTACGTTACCCAACGAGTAAAATTACATGAATATCCTTTTTGAAATAAAAGCAGAAATATCTCAAATATTAACTTCAAACCCTTCCATACATTTAGTACGTAACCGTTCATTCAAAGACTAGTTTAATACGAATATTTTTTTATTAACAATAAATGTTACATTAATTATTTCATAAACGGTAGTATTATTATTTTATTACAATGTATTCGTACAAATAACGAATCTCTAACAGTTTTATATGTTATGACACCCGACATTTTTTAAGGCTAATCTGTATGGGAGCAATGTATGGGAGCGTTTTAACTTAGTATGTTTAATATTACTCCATCCATTTAGAAAAAGTTATTAATGCTATTTTATTCGTTGGGTAACGTACTTTCGATATCAGTTGGAAGTTTTCTGATATCTGTTATATTTACGGAATTATAGCCTGGCCACACTTTACGATTACACCCTGTATAGAGTAAAGTTCAGCTCAAAGTGCGTTTGTGCCGCGGCCACCTTTAGGGTGCGGCTTTTTGCACATCTCCGCTCCTCTCCGCCTCAGTGGAGCCGCAGCCTTACACTTGAGGCATGGGGGAATACGGCCGGCTTGGCCATAGGGATGATACAACGCCAGTTTCCCATAAGCTAGTAAGTGTTATACTTTACCATTAGATGAATCGGAGTACTTACTGTGCACAATTTGCACTTTCGCGTGACAATAGAGACCTCTGTTTGTAAGCATTTGGCTGCTCAGATATGGGTCAAACTTAAAATCATGTTATGAGTCTTTCCGGTGGACATTTTAAAGGTTAAGGGCTATGAGAGTTAATTTTCTTATAAAACCCTTATTGTCATTTAAAGGCACTCCTTTCCTATTGAATTGTATGATAAAAATCACGACTACACTCCTACCAGTTGCTTACTATTGGCCACAGGAAAGAGGGGCTCTACAGTTCAGCTTAACACGCACTTTTTCTTTCCTGTGGTCTATAGTTAACAGCCTGTGGATAGGTAGTAATGATTTTTATCATACAACGCAATGACAAAGGAGTACGTCTTAATGAACATAAGGCTTTCATAAGAAAATCAAACTTTATATGCCTTAACTTTTAGATTGTCCACCGGAAAAATTCCGAACATGGGTTTGCGTTTGACCCATATATCTTATGGCGACGGTACAAAAGGATCTATGTTTTCAGGTCGAAGCCCTTCAAAACGTACGCGTAGTACAAGTAGCGTGCGGCTCCCGCGACGCGCAGACGCTAGCGCTCACAGCTTGCGGCAAAGTCTTCTCGTGGGGGGACGGTGATTTCGGTAAATTAGGTAAATGTTCTCCATTCTAGGCCCGTAATACACTACCATTGGCTTTAAATGTTGCGTGATGTTTTCTTGAACGGATTGGCTTTCACTTCTTTCTATTATGCTACCCACTATAACTCGACGCAATTCTTTGAATCCTTCTAAAACGGTTAATAAAAAAAATATCCACTATGTTCTTACCCCCTTATTCATAAACGTTTGCCAACTTAACAAGCCGCTAATAATTGTTTGTCCCTATCAGTCTTGACAATGTGTCCATAAGAGCAAAAAGGACAGACAATTATAAGCGGCTTGTTAAGTTAGCAAACGTTTATGAATAAGGGGGTTAAGCATTAAAATTCCAGGGGATTACCATGACGTACTAATGCGATTCAGTTCAGGTTCAGCCTTGTCCCTTTCTCTCGATCTAAACTGGACCGCATTAGTATCTAGACATAAAAAATTATAATCGAAAATATTCAAAAAGTTTCCGTTATGCGACGCTCATATTAAGTTCATACAGAAAACGTGGCGTAGGTTTTTTTGGGAGTTTTGAGATAATATTTTGTATTATCTAGATCGAATCAACTCGTGATTCTTAATCGAATGAGACCAAGCAACTACAAATCTGGAAGAATCAGGAATACGGCATTTTATAAAAAGCTCTTCTATGTACTTGTAAATCTATTCCAAATCTTTAATTAATTGCATGACTGAACTGATTGCCCTTTTCATGTTGATTTTAGTACAATACTAAATTGTCCAAATTAATTTAACACGTATTAGTGTAGTACGGTCCTATGGCTGCGAAATCCACTATCATTTTTAAATGCACTGCTTTCCTTCAGCTTAAAAATGTATAAGCATAGCTTGGTAAAAAAATATATATATTACGACTAAAACCCGCAGCGTAAAATGCTGAACACCGATTTAAATAATAGAAATTTAACATATGTTATTGATGAATTTAATCCCATAAAAAATTAAGATATCCTGACATTGTTTACATAAATATACATGAAATAAACAAATGGACATCAAAAGATGAACACAATTGCACATAAATGTGGCACAAAAGTTGCGATGTCAATCATATTTCAATGCTCATGGCTACTTGACCATTATTGACAATTAATTAAAAATGTACTGTCTAGCGCTTCAGCCATTTTTACCGGCTAATCGTGCATGAATTTCAAATATTTCAATACATATTACAACTCTTAAATTTTTCTAATCTTCATACTT
>JALPQI010017497.1:0-20204 GCA_025490895.1 Thaumatotibia leucotreta | reverse complement strand
ACTTCGGTAGCGACCCCTAATTTTTGTTTAATAATATTGAAAAAAAAACCAAATATGGTTTACTTATCAAATAACAAATTGAGAGGGTGCCCCATAAAAATTGCAATCGGGGAGAGCAAAGAGCTCCTTTATTGGTTCGAAGTTCGAACATCCTACAAAATTGCAAAAATAAGAAGCATCCTATTCTACATGTACAGTCGACAAAAAAGTCTCCTTTACAGCTCACAAGTGCAAACATCTTACCATGTAAGATGTATGCACTTTTGAGCTGTAAAGGACCATCTGCTCATGCTGTCGCGTGACGCAACAGCATGAGCGTTCGTTGCAACCGAGTTTCTATGTGTATCGCGCATCCGTGGTAAGATGTTTGCACTTGTGAGCTGTAAAGGAGACTTTTTTGTCGACAACATACGTATTATACTTATATTAGTACTATAAATCGAACAGTCTCAGACGTTTGTACATTTATTTCCAGTTGAAGAAATTTCTGGATGCGTTGACAAGGAGAGCGCACCAGTTGGGCAAAGACGTGTTCACGCGTCAGGAGATGGTACAAGTGCACCGCGCTGCTGGGGTCGCGGGCGACCCGAATGATCTCATAGAAGCTATGCACACACATTCCTATCTGTTACTTAAAGGCTCTAACTTATATCAGTTAATTGCCTTCTAAGAATGTTCACAAAGTTTTAGAAATAAATAAAATTGTTACAAAAACTAGTTTCATTTGTGACCAAAAGAATGAGTATCACACATATCAGCAGGGAGTGTAAATTTCGTGCCGATAAGTTAAGCTGAGTAAATATTTAAATTACTTAATCTAATTTTCAAACATTTTGCACCAATCACTCTAATTGCGTTATCATTAAAAATGTTCTTGTTTTCAAATCTTAAGAAGAGAACTATTAAGTTCTTACGTAAGTAGTAGTGACGGAGCTATTGGCTGGAATAAGACAGAGATGTTTACCTTTCATTCCTTAGTAATTAGTATTGCTCCGTCCCTACAACTTACGTAACCTAGGCCCGAGCCTATTGCAGATGATGCTCGTGAGTAGGTATTAATGTCAAACAATAATATGTAGTAAGTTACGAAAAACATGAAAAGTATCAAGGTTTTCATTTTTTGTTTCATTATTTTCGACTAGATGTCTTGTTAGTCACCAATTTTCTAAATCATGGAACGTTTTTAACCCTTAAATGCATAGTGATGTATATATGCATCATTTATTCTGGACTCTATTGACAGCATGTCAGAATTCAAATTTGAATAAGTTTTTGTCAGGGTCATGCATTTAAGGGTTAAATTGACTTTCAATATGAAAATACAATTTGTCACTGAAATTATATAACTCTGTAAAATATTTTATTTCCAATACGTGTTATCCCAATGATCTATTCTATTGGCGACTTGATTGATGATTAATTGATTATGTTGATTGACAATTATTTACATTAGAACTAATTGAATGCAACGTTTATATTCGTACAAATCGACGCTTATCATGAACAACGCTGTATTCCAAAATAGTACGCGCTTGCAATTGGAATTCTAGTGCTTCATTGTTTGTTATAATTACTAGTGCTCATTGTTTAGAGATGCAGCGTTGTTCATGATAAGATTGATAAGCGTCGATATAGCGTAACTTTGTGTCATCGGCACCTAAAGTAAGTACGCTTCCTGCCGTAGATATTATCAAATCGGAATCAGAAAGGGATTCGAAAGTACTGTTGACACAACAATTGACACAACATTTACCAACAAAAGACTTGTTTATAGATGTAGTGACTGATTAATTAATCTATTGTCTGTCAGTCTCTGCACTCAAACTATGAATATATATATCCCAGATTGACTTATACACTGTATAAGTCAATCTGGGAGGTACTTTCAAATCCCGTTCTAATCACGGTTTGATAATATCAGTACTATCAGTAGGGCATTTTCACTTTTAGGGACACCCAATTAGCGTGAAATTAAAAAAACTTAATTGCAGTCAGTTTTGTTACGACAGTTAAGTACAATATCTTCAGGAATTTAAACTCGATCGGCGCTTTTATATTATAATATGGCTTGTAGTTTGTAAAATGAACACCAATACAATACCGAGTTATTTTAAATCGAAATTTAGTGCTTAATTGTCGTTGCAAAGCTGACTAAAATTAAGGTTTTTTAACTTAACGCTAATCGGGTGACCCAAAAAGCGCTAGCGCTTTAAGGAACATAACATTAGTTCAGACTTTTAACAAGGTTGCAATTAAGAAATCTTTTCTTTTGAATTTTTGCATAATTTTTCGACTTTAAGATTAGAATCTCTATGATTAATATCTGACCTTGAAGGCACATTTTGTAAAGCTATAGAAACGTGACAACAACTGTACATAGCCAAGGTGACCACCACAGAGTTCCACGAAGAAGGTTGAAGGAAACACGCGAAAAATATATTTGCTACCTTTCTACCCGCAAATAAGTAAAAATTTGATATGGCCGACATTATCAACAGAGGAGTACATGCTATAGCTAAAAAGCGTATCTCCATTTCATCTGATCGTAACACTTCTTTCTTAAACCATTTATATGTTTCAGTGGTTGAAGCGGATTTGCCTAACTGCTCTAATGTGATGCCTATAAAATTAAGAGTAGACCAAACAAATATGTCCCATACAGTGCCATGCCAGAAAAAGATAAATACAAATGTTAAAAATGATCCAGTCAATTTAAGGATAGTTACAGGTAAATTTACGAATTTTGGTATTATGCTGAGGCTGGGTTTGTAGATGTACCTGAAGGGGAAATTAATTATGGATTAGTAAGTATTGTAGATTTTATGTGTAAGAAATAAGAATGGGCATTTTCACTTCTAGGGACACCCAATTAGCTTAACTCTCACAAAAAAATTAACTGCGATGTCAGCTTTATAATGACAATTAAGCATTAAATATTAACAAAAATATTTTTTATAATTTAATCCAGAAAGAATACGCGTTTATGCAATATAAAAACATAAATAAAGTGGATTTACGTAAATATTTCATGCTTGTCGTTACAAAACTGACATTGGTTAACTTTTTTGAGAGAGTTAAGCTAATTGGGTGTCCCTAGAAGTGAAAATGCCCGAATACAGTAATCAAAATTTGGTCTCAAATAATTTGGTTAAACATGATAATTTAAATTCTACTGTATGTAGATAGATACACATTAGAGACATTTACCTCATATTATATATTTCATCTTACTTAGCCACGGTGTAAGAATCATATGTTTAGCATCACTGCCTTGCCAGAAATTCATTAATAAGGTAAAGAGCTATTTACAAATACTTACTTTATCAAAAATTTGTACAGTCCGACATCAAAATATCGCCACATGTGTGAATACACATGCACTCTGGCAATGCACCTCGGGCTTGGTGGGGCTTCTATATTGTCCAGCCGCGCGAACGCCGATGTAGTGCCATAGAATATGACATACTTCATGTGGAACTCCAGACCCATCCATAGCCCTCCGCCACATAGAGCCATTGTTGGTAAGTTTGTGATTGCCTGTGGAGGAAAAAGTATTTAATATTAGTAATTCTTGTTTTCCTTCTGTTGTCTCTTCATTTATTTTTATTTTAGATGTAAATAGCGTAAGGTATTATGCAATATATGGAAGTCGAATGTGTCAGGAGTGCCTGCCTATTATTGTATTTTTTTATTATTCTTTCTTTGTTGTCTCATGGTAGTTTTTTTATCTAATACTAGTATATAATATCGTTTTTATTGTTAGATAGTTTGCAAAAGTTAAAACTTAAAAGTTACCTTGTTAGCCATCCAATTGTAGTATGGCTGTGAATTGAGGTCAAAATTAAACTTTAAATTAGCAAGAATGGAAATGGAATGGAATGGAATATTGTAAAACACATGAATACTATAACTTCTTAAGAGTTGTTGTATATAAAAATGGCAAATTTGTCTTTATTGTACAAAAATTAGCAATATAATAATTGTGTAAAAGAATAATTGTAGAACAATATTCACTTAATCTTACCTCTATTTCATGCTGCATAGCATAGAAATAAATATAATGGAAGGCCAGATCCAAGAGGAAAGTATATATGGAAAACAGAGTCATGTCCCAAATGAATCTCTTCAATCTCTTGGTAACATCATTCCTTTTAACTTTTAAGCTTTTTTCAAAATCTTCATATAGCACTATGGGTCCGGTATGCATTACAGGTAAGTAAAATATGTAACTTAACATGTTACTTGCAATATCAACTTTAGAGTAGTTTAGTTTATGTTTCATCTCTGTATAGTCTATACAGAAGCTGATACATCTCAGTTCAATCCATGAAGTACACACTAATGTCAAATATATCTCTTCATCATAAAAATGTTCAGCATCAAAAATATCCCAAAAATAGTCATTGTATTTCATAATATTAAAGAAAAACAGTAAACCAATACTAAACATCCATAGCATGGCTTTGCCCCCACCATAAAATATTATTGCAAGATATAAAACAGGTTGAAAAACAACAAGAGTCATTTGTTTTACGCCTGTATATGCTAGCATGTAAATGAAACTTGATAATATATACCAATATTTCAAATATTTCATATTAAATGTGCGAACAATTTCAGATATAACAAATTGAAATATTAGGTAGTACCAAGATCTTTGAAAAAAATATTTCCAGCTATTCCACTCAAGATCTGAAATATCTTTGTGTCTTGACAGAAAACTCCAGCCATCCACCAGGTCAGGCCATTTTGGTTTTTCATTATTACCAAATAATTCTGAAACAAGTTATTGAAGAAAGTTAGCACAGATAACTTATTTATTATTACTGAAAACTTAAACATTTATTGATATTAAAACCCCGAATTTTATTCACAAAAAAATAGACGATACGTCTGTAAGCCTTTCCCACAAATTACTACCTACTAGCTAGGCTACGCAAACAGACCTTCAAAATGTATCTCCCTACACGAGGAAATTATTATAAATAAATAAGCATAAGTATGTTCATTACCACTCTGAACCTGGAATAACTTGAACAAAGAAAATAAATTAGCGAAAATCCATAAAGTGAAGTACAAGTATAACTCTGCGGAATTCAATTTGCTTGACATTTTCATTGATATGTGGGTAATGTATTACATTAAAATATCACAGGTTCCAAGTTTTATTTAAAACGTACGTAATGTACATTTTTTATTTAACTTATTTTCACATTTTTGAATTTATCCGGTTTTGCGTTGTTTAGCTATTTTGACAATGACAATTCGATGTAACAAATTGACGTTTCAAATTGAATGAATGAAAGGAATGAAATGTATGTCGTGATGCGTCGTCACCATGAGCGAGAAATCAGCAATACCGACAAATCGCTAGGGTGGGACCATATTTTATAGTCGAAATCTAGTCAACAGATTTCATGGCTTGTAATTTATAATTAACGCCTAATTTCACAATAATTTACGCTATATTGTACTTATTAGGTATACATTAGGGTTCGGGTACTAAATTAACTCTTATAAATAAATGTCAAAAATTGTAAAAAGTCACGTTTCGTGTGATTTACTTGACAGTTTATTTGCGTTGTACAAAAAGAAATACAAATATATATGAAACAAATCTTAAAAAGTTTATTTTTTATTTTATTTATATTTTTTATTTTATATCTCTTCCAAGACAGAAATTCGAACCTTGCGTTCATTACGCCCTACACAGCATACTAGTATGCTGCGTAGGGCGATTTAGCTTTAATTACATTTGATTTTTGAATAAAGTACGCCTATTTATGTTGACGTCACAACTTTATATGTCAAAAGTATGTACCAATGTAAATTTCGACTAACTAGAAAACATTGAAATCTCAAGACGTTGACCGTTGAAAGAAAATTATTAATTCATATACTTAAAAGAGCCAAAAACATAAAAAAAAATCATGTAATAGTTCACATTTAACTATTTCAATAAATTAAGTTCTTTTTTAACTTATAACATGTTACAAACAAATTGTAAATGTTTTAATTTTATAACGAAAAATAACATTAACAGTCTGTGGCAGTAAACGTAACGCACATTAACGTAAGTAGGGCATAAGACGAGTTGAACGTCTTGACTTTTGACAAATGTTTATGTAGTGAAGATCGTGGTCAGTCAGACGGACCAGACGGTACTAATGAAAGTGGTCAATCTAGTCACAATATTGAAATAACTTTGAAATTATTTTTCTTTAAGTTAAAATAAAGTAGTAAAAATGCGTAACAAAGTTTTGTCTGTGATATTCTTGTGTTTTTGTATTGGCCAGTGTAAGTTGTTATTTCATGTTATTTACCTACCTCTTTGAGATCGAAATGAGAGTGATGATGATGAAAATACCTATTAAGGAAAAAAGGTATATTGTTAAGAGAGTTCTTTGTGCATACGTTTTTTTTGTTTCGTTATAAAAGTGGTTAAGCATAAACAAGATTGTTTACCTAATTAGTCTCAGTGAGAATATTACACTGCTGGCTGGGTTTCCGATATTTTTTTTTGTAAGTCAAGGTTGGTAGTAACAATTCCATTTTTTGTAAATAAATAACTGTTTCTGTGCTATCGTACACAATTAAACTTGTATCTCATAATATCTATAGCAACATTTGAGCACGTATGTGCGTGGCCAGGGTCGCGTTTTATAAAGTTACAATTTACAATTTCGCTGTTTGCCTCTCTTTCTAGCCAATATGTGCGTGCGATAGAGAGGCAAACAGCGAAATTGTAAATTGTAACTTTATAAAACGCGACCCAGGGCGTAGGGATCAAAACAAAATCGCTAGCATATAAAAACAGGGTGGCAGTGCCAGTAGTGGACGAGAACCCAAGAGATACGAATTTGTTTTGAATTTGTAGGATCAAGGTTGGAAGACCATTCTGTCAGCTAAAAGTGTTCAACACTGTTACTTAAATATGTATGGAAATAAATATAATTCGGGTGCAAATATGTATAATACGAAACTAATAAATATAAATAATATATTCCCTTAGCCGGCTTCAAACTTCTGACTAGCTAGAGACACCAATGAATTGCCTACAGTAGAAAGACCGTTGTCAATACTGCTTATAACTTATTTAAAGTTGTGTAATTATACTATTAATAATAATATACTGTATTATGCATTTAAATAACAATAACTGTCTAGTAAATTTACGAATTGACATTTTTGATATACCTAATGAGATATAAAGGAGAAGAGATATAAAGGTTAAAATCAGCAGTCGTGAGTGGACTGCTAATTTATAGCAGGGGTATAGTACTTATACTTACTCATTTCATTACCTTTTTGATAGTCTGCCTTTGATTGTGTAACATTTATGTAATCATAAACATAAAAAAGAAACACTTTTAGGTACACAAACATACCAATGATTTTACAAACGAGATATGATAATCATACGGTCATTCGGGTCAACCCAGAATCCTGATATTAGACGAATGGCTTGATGGTACTGAAAATTATCAATGCATATTCATAGTACGCAATTGCCATATATTGTTAATTAAATACGCGTAGAGGTAGCCTAAATAGTGTCAAATAAATAATATGTTTTCAGGTCTGGAGACTGACAAATCACGTCGTTACAATCAAAATTCTGACTTTTTACTTCATGAAGCCACAGGAGCACAGCAGCACCAAGGCCAACAAATACAGACGAACTCCGGCAAACGCGATTATGTCGCCCCTTTATTTTCATCTAGTACGTCACAACAAACCACTGCTAAATCTACAAGTCCTACAGTATCGCCTAAACGAGACTATGTGAATCCCAATGCTCACTTATCAAACGGCAAAAAAGAATATGCATTACCGTCTCCTTCAACACAATCACTGGGCACTTCGCAACATACTACAGCGAAACCATTGAGTACACCTCCCAGAAGGGATTTCGTGAACCCCAGATTTACGACTCCAAAACCTTTAGATAATACACAACATCAAAAACGACCTGGACAAGTACAAGATTTAGTCAACTTTTTTGATAGTAAAAGTAATAATAATGGAGTAGTAACGCCAAAGCCACCCTCTTACAGCTCTATTTTGCAAGGAACAACTAAACAAGGACAAGGTTCCACTGCCTGGGGAAGTACCAAAGTTCAACAGCCAATCACACAATCTACAGCAAATCAAATTCAAGGACAAACCACTAAAAGTTACAGTTCTATTGTGTCTGGTCCTACACATACAACACTAAAACCCTTCTCGAGACCTTCATCTCCAACATCCCGACCCGTGACCCCCCAGTTACCAAGCGCAATTGTGAATAACAATAGAAATAACAACCAACCCAGTAATTCAAATGTTCTAACTGATGCCGAACTTCAAACTTTGAGTGAAGAGCTTTTGCGGAAAGACACTAATAATGCGGCAAAGTTTGTAACTATTAACTATCAAGAAAAAACAACATCTCAATCAAAAGAAGATAAGGCGCCACTGCCGTAAGTATTTTACTTACTAAATAGTTTTTTGTGCATTTAAAAGGGATTTGTTAAAACAAGCGGCAATTAAGTATAGGTAATTGTGTTTGTGCTAGATTATAAAAGGTTTTCAATTTGACTCAATCTTGCGTTTTGGCTTTACCTTTTCCATATCACACCTGTTATCTTTCCATTACGTAATTAATTTGCCATACGTTATCCTTTGCGTTTGATGAATAACTTGTTTACATTTTTGTTCACAGATTACTAACCGTTTCACAAGCAGCTTGGAATATTCCAACAATCCAAAAATTTGTACCACTGTTAGATAATTATGAAAAAGATACTCTAGTTAACGAATATGTTACTCCACAGGTTAGTGAAGTTGATATAGTTCGACATAATACGTACAGATTATTTTTTTATTCAGTAGCGTACGTCTGAAATTGGGCAGTGTCTAAAAATCATCCAGTATGAGAGTAGCCAAAAAGTTATGCCACAAAGAGGTGGCAAAATATGTATGTGTGCATGTATGTAATGTATAGTAAAACATAAAAAGGCGTAATAGCAATGATAAGGTCGACCTGAATAATGATGATCCTATTTAAGATTCCAGTAACGGGTTGAAAGTGAAAATCCTTAATATTGAAAAAGCGCATATAAATTGCGATTGTTAAGATAGTATGAAATAACTGTTAGTATTTAAAAAAAGTTTATTTTGCGAGTAATTGATTCTTGTCAGATTGAAACTTCAGAAGGCCATCAATCTGTACTAAAAAATGTCGTAAGATACACGTGCGAAAACGAAATTCGTAGCTCGTGTCGATTTAAAACACTCCCTTCGGTTGTATTTTAATTTGTCACCACTCGTTTCAAACTTAACATTTTTCTCACTTTTATCGTAATTTACTTTCATAACCTTAAACCATACTGAAATAATGGTTGAGACACGTAATAATTTACCTTTTCACTTTTTGCTCGTTTGGGTCCATCCTGTATAATACATACCTACTCAAATCAATCGTGTAAACTTTGTCAATTCTTCTTGAATTGATTCAAGCTAAATATACATGTATTCGAAAAATGTAAAATCGTATAAGAAAGTAAGTAGTTGGTAGTGACCCTGCCCACGAATCTGGAGGTCCGGGTTTGAATCCCGGCGAAGGCATTATTTGTGTATTTATTTATCATAAATATTTGTTCGTTGGTCATGGCCGTCTATGTATTTAAGTATCTATATGTATCTATCTATTATGTATATCGTCGCCTGGTAGCTTCTCCAATACAGCAGAATCCAATCCAAAAATAAACTTTACTGGACTCTTCATTGGTAGAATTCACAATTTCATAAAGATTGAAGAAAATAAATAACTTATTTTTATTTTAGGAAAGAAATGAAGAAAATGCTTTTATGGATGCTATCATGTCTACTACCGTCATACGCCACATGATGTCATTTTTGAGGGAAAAAGGTGTGGTGATTATACAGCTCCATTTTGGTTTCCCTATTATGTTAAGAAATTCCAAATCACTAGTTTTCATGATATTTTCTGTAAAGCATTACCGCCAGTAAAAAAGATGACATAAATATATATTTGAAGAGAACGTATATAATAATTATATCGATCACATTTAGACACATATTCGTTTTTAAAGTCTAAAGTGACTTTCTATGTGATTGTCAACTATTCATCCATGGTTCATTTACTCGGAAGAGTTAAATTAGTCTTACTTTAAGCAGAGCTTTCGTTATTTAATTTCCTAATCCATAATGAACAAGAAATGTTTATTTGATAAATGGTAATGCTTTATTTAATATTTCAAGGATATGTCACACCGGATCCAAGGCAACAGCGTGATTTTCTGAAGCAATTGTGGTTTGGACTGTATTCAAGGGGAAAAGGGAAAATCAGTAGCTCTGGATTTGAACATATTTTTGTTTCTGAATTGAGGGATGGTGAAGTTTTGGGTAAGGAAATATTTTTATAACTCAATAAAATATTTATAACACTAGCGTATTTTTTGGTCATGATCACCTACTGATTATGCTTTTTTTGTACAGGACTTCATAATTGGATTTATTTTGCTAAAGAAGAGGCAGCAAATCGGGTTAACTATCTGGGTTACCTTAAATACTCGCCAATGGGTGACGTAAGTGTAATAAATCATTTATAACTACTACGGTGAAATTATATCGAACGTGTTCTACTTATTTTCTAAGTACCCTAAATAATTATTTACCTAATGTATGTTCAATACACCACTTTCAGAAAGGAGCTGTTATGAAACTTCACTTCAATCAAAATGGTGCAGACAAACCAGTGGATACCATGTTCGTTGGAACATCACCGGAACTGGAAATAGCACTGTATACCATTTGTTTCGTGGCTCGTGCTGATAATGACTGCAAGTTGAAACTGGCTAATAAAGATGTTCAAATTGTATCTCACACCTTCCGCTATCGTAGCAAAAATTTTATTGGTAGTGCGTATCCTCAAATATAAGAGCAAGTAGAGTAAAATATTGTTTCGACTAATATGAAATAGTACGGTAATCTCTTTTGTTCTGTTATTCGCATGTTATTTTATAGTAATAATCATATAGTAACATAATTAAGTGTTGATGAAATATTTTATTGACTAATATTTTATTGCGTGTGTCTTTTTCGTCATTTACCTAAGCTCTCATCATTATAATATACGGAATGAGAAGTTAATAAGGTATTTTTTTTTCCAAGCTCTAATGTAACCACATATCATCGTTTGATTCGAAAGAAGTCTGATTACTGAAAAGTAAATTCAACGTCACTTTGGCAACGCCGTGTACACTTGCCGAAATATCGGGTGCTCAATAATATTAATTTTTAAAGTAATTAATAAAGTAGTATGATGCTGATGATATTTACGTTCTACTGTGATTAGAAGTGTAATTGATGTCATGGCATATTTATTCAGTTAGGTATAGGCTAAATATATTTTTTTATTTAATATCAATGCTAAAGTATCCATTTCATATACAATAATAAGTTTAATTTACACAGGCCCCATTTGTAATAATTTTTCCAAGGGCCTAAAAGAAATAAAAAAATATATTTTGTTTAGTGATTTATATTTTTTCCATAAAATGTGCGCACTTTTATCGAATGAATGAAATAATATAGGCATATTGCAGTAGGCCTACTGCAATAATTATTGCGTAGTACTTTTTCGAGCATCCGCCTCTCTCTGTCACACTAATGTCGCCTTTGTTGGAGTGGAGTGACAAAGGCAAATGCTCGAAAAAGTACTACGCAGTAATTATTGCAGTCAGTTACTGGAGATGATAGTTAAGTAGGCCCTGACTTGTCAGCAATGCTACAATTACAATACATCTCATAAAAGTTACAATATCCATCAATTTGTGATGTTACAGAAATGTTATTTTGCCGGATTACATTATAATGAATTTAATGGTTTCGTATTAAATATAACTATAAAATACAAAGAAAATATAGAGTACATCAAACACCGCCTTCATATTAATTTTGTCAAAGCACAACCAATGGTTTACGGTAAGTGCTTATGCATTAATTATTTGATTAGGTTATTATTATTTGATGATATAAAAACAAAAAAAACCATTCTCTATTTTTCATATCTCACTCAATGGCTCGACTCAAGTCGATCATCGCAACATCGGGGGCACAGATTATCCGGTTGCGGTACATTGTACATCCCTATTCATTGATGAATTTCCGCTCTCTAGCGAAAAGAAAAACTTGTGTCTTTCTTTTCTTGCTTGCCGACATTTGCCAAAGTGTGTAAACCAGTGTAAATGTAAACGTATAATATTTTTCTGTTGATAGTAAAAAAAAAGATAAACAAACCTCCAAATTTGCATTATTTTATAATCAGTATAATCACGCACTTTCAGAACACAATATTGGTTTTATCACCAAACACCAACTCAAAACCTTAAATCTGAAGTTCACATACATTATTTGTTAAAATTATTGATATTTATTAGTATTAACGTAAAAATATATCTCCGAAGTTTCACGATAATATGTGTCAAAGACGTGAAAGAGAGTTTTTGATACTTTTTCTGCCACTATGGAGTGGTGAGATGGCAGCACTATGGCGTAAGGTCCCACGAACTGTCAAAATGAATACGCGAATTTAATATTCTACATATTTTTTGGTTTATTTATTCTTAAAACCATTACTTTAGGAACAGTGTTTTCTAAAATAAATAAGGCAGTCAGTTCCAATCCAAGTAACTTCCTGTGAAATAAAGAGAGTTCCAGAAATTTTCTTTAGTACCAGTGAGTTTGCGCCCTTGTTTTAGAACTCAATCTTCAGTTTGACGACCGTTTTCTAGTTGTGATCCATAATCAATAAAAATAATGCTATGGAAAATCAGCCTTGTTTGTTTACCTTTTTTACTTTCAACTGATAAATGGTATAGCAATCGTTCTGAGATCGTAGCGCCAAGTTTTAATTTACTGTTCTGAGTGAGCATATTCGTTCGTTCTTGGACAGATGAAAATAGCATAATGAACCACGGAAAGAACATGTCTAGTCAATTCAAATTACAGAAGGAAAAACCACCTTACTTGTAAAATAATAAGGTGTGAATTTGCCCTGATTTTTTTAAGCACTGGACATGTTTTTTCCGTGGACCCTTCAAATATTCGTTCGTCAGCCGACGACCACGCGAATGCTCGCTCGGAACATGCTCGGAACACTAAACACTAAGTGAAAACGCGGCTTAACCTTTCGTATGCCGCTGTCACAAAATGGTATTGACTTTTTGACCTTGAAGTTTATAATTGATAGTCCAATTGCTTGGGACGGATACGGGACATGGCATACGAAGGGTTAATACTAGCATACCTTTCAGCATCCTTTCAGTCAAATTCATATTTCGTTCATTCATTCCGTTGCGAATGTTTCGATTCCATTCTAAATTCCAATCATTCCATCCATTGAGCGGATAGTCGCTTTGGGTGTTGGACGTGTTGTGAAGCTCGTCTTAAATTATGCAACGATTTTCATTGTTTTGTATTAAGAATCAATGACTATTTAAGCGAAAATGTTAAGTGTAATCAATTAAAAATAAGTGAAACGCTATTAAGAAAATTTAAAGTAAAAATAATATAACAACATTGTTTTATAATTGCTGTGTTTTTAATAAATATACCAGTAAACATGAGTTTTCTATCTATATTTGGTGTAGTTAAAAGAATACATTTCAAGTTTGCTCACACTGTGGCAAAGAAATGTGATGTAAGGTGTTGCAGTCGAGAATTTTCAACGCGGGAATTATTGAAGGAAGCATATTGTCGCACGAAATTGAAATGTCGATGTGAGTATCTTATTATAGAATTCCAAAATTAAACTCATTTGTTTGTCATTTCGTGTTGAACACATGTTATACTTATGTTAATTTTAAGACGCAACTTTGTGAAGTTTTTCTTGTTTTGATTATTTTTTACTATGAATTTAAATAAAGATAGTAAATAGTTTTCCTCCATGTGTTCACTTTTTGTCCTTTATCAGAAATGGTATCTTACTAATCAAGTAATCACAATCATTAACAATATTTTTCTTATTTATAGTTAAATTATAATAGAAACAGGGTATTGATTAACTTAACCTACAAACCCAAAATTTTATTTATATGTGTCCAATCCAATACACTGTTTTCTCTATGAATACATTTAAATAAGTAAGCAGATGTATTGTATTAAAACCTCTATTCTGATATTTTCTTTATTTAGCCAAAAAGCTGCCTCAAGATGTGAACCCACGGGGTGTCTTCGCCTGCAATGAATTAGATTTGTCAGAAGTACAGGTGTATGGATTTGACTATGACTACACCCTGGCACATTACAAACCAACATTGGAACACTTACTCTACAATCTTGGAAGAGATATTTTACTGGAAAAGTATAAGGTTAGCTTAGCAGATACTATTTCCAACGTAATCTTAAGAATCTATGGGCCAGCAGGCATTCTTTGAAAACTGACCATGTGCAAGTTGGTCTCAAGGTGTTCAGCAACAAATAATAAAATTAACCTTAAATACTATACTTTGATTGATTAAAACTAGAATGGTTGAAAGACGTCATTAATATGCATTATGGATTGGATACCAGTTTTTTCTTCATACAAAAGATTTCGGTTTTTTCAGTTATTTTGTAAATTATAACATCTTTCAACTCTTGTAAATTACTTTGAATAAAAATTCAAATGAATCATTATTATTTTCAGTATCCAGCAGAAATTTTAACACTAGAATATAAACCTAACTTCGCTGTCAGAGGCCTTCACTATGATATAGAAAAGGGCCTGTTATTGAAGTTGGATTCATTCCTTCAAATTCAATTTGGAGCAGTGTACCGAGGTTTGACTCCAGTGTCGACAGAAGAAGTGCTTCAGATTTACAAAAATAGGATTATTCCAATAGCGTATGTGGAAGGAGACATGCGGGCTCACAAAGTAAGTGTTATTATGGCTTTCTTATAAGACTCTAATAAGAATAGAAATATTACAGGAATATTTTGCTTCTGCTACATTACAGATTTTGTTGATTTTGAAATTAATTTTGTAGTTGCTTTATGTGCCATAAATTTTATTACTTTGGGAATATTATACATATAATTATTCTATGAAACATACGTTAACTATAATTACGTTAGAGACCAAAGCCCACACACAGTGTGATGAGTTGTTGACATTAAAATAAAACAATTGCACTTGGTTGTTTGCCTATTGCAGTTGCCGTTCAATGTATGTTCTGAAAATATGTTTTTAATAATACACCATAGTCCAGTAGTGAACATGAGATTAGGAACAGGTTCAATGCTTATGTAGCGTAGCATGCATCGTGTCTGAAGGTTCATAGACACAGTGGAGCAATCAATGGCACTTGTAAGCAATCATTCATTTGTGCACTCCCCTTGGCCGCTATTCTATATTGGTTGTTTATATTTTGTGACGTTGCTATAGTTATGTTATAGTATACAGTATGTAGAAAGTTAAATGGAAGAAAGCTCTTAAATAAATGATGAGTTTTTACAATAGGTAGGTACAGGTATCTATAAATACCACTGTCAATGTAAGTTTATACCTGTACGTTTTCAGATAAAATTAAATTCAAATAATAAAACCGGCCAAGAGCATGTCAGGCTATACTCAGTGTAGGGTTCCTTAGTTATTCAAAAACAGCTGGGTCCATTATGTTCAAAATAGTTTTCTGTTAAAGTATTCTAGGTGTAAGAAAAATATACCACTATGGTAAACCATAGGTATTTTTCGGACCTACGGATCAAAATGGAGGGGGGGAGGGGCAGGTTTTTTTTAAATGCTAGAGCTGATATTTTCGAAAATGTTGACCCTTAATTTGGGACCCTTATTCTTTTTAAAATACCTATTCAACGATTTCATCAGAAAAATCTACGGGAGCACGGGTAAGATACCCGAACAACATTTTATTTTTCTATATATTCTAGGTACTACTTCGTCGTTTGTCGGCGTGGTTAATATAGCTATGTATACCTATATCAAATTTCAAATTCTTAGAACGGTCAGGCTCAGACAGACAGACAGACATGGCGAAATTATAAGGGTTCCTAGTTTTCTATGGAACCCTAAAACTAAAAAAACAATGCATATACCTATTTTCCAGTTACGCTTATTTCATTGTATTTCGCATAGCAAATTCTTAATCATTGGTATTTTTACTATAGTCATGTTACGTCTTTTATTAAATCAGGTAGAATTGAGCCCCATGCCATGTGTGAAATGACATGACACTGATCTATGATTGTAAATAACTACTACTGCTTCCATGTTGGACAATTTTTCTATAAAACTCGTTTAATAGCTTAGATAACGTCTTAGATAGTCTAATCTAGTGAGCACTGATTACATGAAACTACAACCGAAGGTACCTACAGAAGATAGCATTGTTCGTTCATCTCAATATTGCGGCTTTCATTTGCTTACTATGTAAATACACGTTATTGTGTCGTAAATAATATAAGTGTGAATACCAATTTAGGCATGTCCATTGGTTGCCAACCCTCTTAGTTAAGGCTCCTGTTTTTTATATGCATACGACACATTTAAAAATTCATTATAATATGAAGGTATTTTTTGCAACTAAAAACACATAGGTCCCTGACCCGTATTACCTTTGGATATATGAAAATATACTAATACTTAACCACGTATCGCGTTCATCTTCATCATCACGCTATCTTTCCATCTTAATTGGAGACACAGACAACATAGGTTATGTTGTCTGTGATTGGAGAAAAGAGAGCCTTCCCAAAATTTCCTTCCTTCAATTTTTTCGTACTACGCTTAAAAACATTACCGAAATTAAAAATAGGTCATTTTAGGATCCTTTTTCTTTTGAACAATAGAATAGTCTTAAATAGCTAATTATACGTATATTTACGAAACCTTTTTAAAATAATGTAATGGTTACGATTGTGCGACATTTTTCAACTGATTCAGACAAATCCTTATAAGGAACCTTGCATGGTCGTTTTTATATAAATAGTTTGTGTGCTTAGGACATAGTCATAGGCGTAACTTCACGCCCAAAATGTGAAGTAAATAATAAATGTACGCGATTATTCAGTCCCGATTTACTTACATTAAAATAGTTTAAAATATAAAATGTGGAGTCTACAGTTTTTACGGCATGTATACGCATACGAAACTGTAAGGACGATACCTTTTTCCTACTCAAAATTTCCCGACCTGTTTGGTATCTAATTGGATTATCTTTATTTAGATTGTGACCTTTCTAATTTAACACAAAAATATCGATGTACTACTGAAAAAGGGCGTGGTTCTAAATATTGATATAAATGATATAGGTAGGTACAGTCGAGTTCATAAATATATGTACAAATTGGGATAAGGTGCACAATTGTATACATATTATAAACGCGACTGAAGTATACCTACTGAATGAATCTCCCAAAGCAATAAAATATTTTAAAAATAAAAATAAAACCGCCTTCAAAAATTCGCCCGAACTAAAAAGTTAAAAATAATTTTGGTTCCTACTACTTAGGATTTCCTACCCAAACCTTTAAACCTTTTACCCTATTCATTGAAATAAAACATTATGGCTAGGTACCCTACAGATTTCTTAGAAGTCGGTGCCAAGCCGAATACGTTTATAGGTATATATTAGATAGAGCTTTGTAACTTACTGTCACTCCGATTACGCTTTTATCAACAGAATTGTCTGCCTCAGTCATTTTCATGAAAGCATAACCGGAGTGACAGTAAGTTACAAAGCTCTATCAAATACATATAAGTACTCGCGAAGTGAACATATTTGGCTTGGCACCGACTTCTAAGAAATCTGTAGGGTACCTAGCCATAATGTTTTATTTCAATGAATAGGGTAAAAGGTTTAAAGGTTTGGGTAGGAAATCCTAAGTAGTAGGAACCAAAATTATTTTTAACTTTTTAGTTCGGGCGAATTTTTGAAGGCGGTTTTATTTTTATTTTTAAAATATTTTATTTTTTGCTTTTTAGTAGTGTAAATATAAAATCGTTATTCAGTATGCTCTAAATACTTATAATTAGAATGTACTGCACTGTAGTAGGCCATAAAACCTGAACTGGCGAACTTATATGAATATAACAACAATTTCAAAGGTAACAGACATAGCATGCCGATATTATTTAAAGAATCACTAACCGCTAACCGACATGTCATAACTACTAAGAAAACACTTGAATAGATCTCGAAAATGTATGACATTTGTTATATACAAAGAATGATCCTTCAACCCCTAATCGTTAAGGAGTTATTCCTTTCATCATCAGCTCACCAACATGAGACTATGACCACCTAAAGGCAAATACTCGAATAGCCTCCAAAATATATGAAATATGTTATATTTAAAGAATTATCCCCCAACTCCTAATCTCCAAGGAGTTGTACCTTACATCATCAGCTCACCAACATAAAAGGATGACCACCTAAAGGCAAATACTCAAATAGCTTCCAAAATACACGAAATATGTTATACTTAAAGAATTATCCCCCAACTCCTAATTGCTAAAGAGTTGTACCTTCCATCATCAGATCACCAACTTAAGATGTTCATGACTAGATGCAAATACTTGATTAGTCTTCGAAAATAAATGAAAAATGTTATGTGTGCCTACAACATTTGAAGAGTTCCCTCGATTTCTCCAGGATCCCATCATCAGATCTGGATTCGGTGACAATGGGACCAACTAGAAGGTATACCCTTTCAAACAAAAAAAGAATATTTCAAATCGGTCCACGCGTCTTCGAGTAATCGGGGAACATACATAAAAAAAAAAAAAAGATTTCGACGAATTGTAAACCTCCTCCTTTTTGAAGTCGGTTAAAAAATAATATAGATGTCTAAGATATACACTATATCGACGCTTATCATGAACAACGCTGCATTCCAAAATAGTACGCGCTTGCAAATGGAATTCTAGTGCTTCATTGTTAGAAATCAAATTACGACAAGATATTGTCAAAAGATGTAGCTTAAGTACTTTATTAGCAAACCAATGTACCCAAATGTTTACTTTTTATTATACAACTCCAAAAATAGAACAGATTGATATGAGCAGCTGCCATAAAAAGATTTGTTTACATTTTCAGGCCAACAGGGCGAAGATGGTACATCTCGCGGACTTGTTTTCCGTGCCAGAAATGGGACTGCTATGTAATGTGGCAGAATATTTTATAAGGAACCATATCGACTATCATCCAGAGATCCTCTTCTTGGACGTTAAGGTATATTGCTTATCCAGTTCCGTGGATTAATTTAAGAACTATAAATCATCGGCTGACAAGCAAAACTCACTTTAAAACTACTCTTAGCAACCTCTTATGTCAGTATTCAATCAGAACTTTGATACGATCTCTATTTCAAGTAGGTATTTGGTTTTCAGGTAGGTAGTGAGTTTTGGTTGTCAACCGACGAAATATTCTATTTAACTATTTATTTGGTGTTATTACTTGAAACACAGCTAAAAAAATGTTTAATAAAACAATTGAGGTGTTCCACAAAAATTTAAGAACTTTCATGAAAAATAAAACATAGCAGCCTACCTACCTCACGCTTCGTTCCGATCAAGTACCTACGGAAAGGACTTCTCTCACGTTGTGGGATCTTTGATTGTATAATACCATTTGGTTGTTTTAAGGTGGATGATATAAGTTTTTAAGATAAGATGGACGCATTGATGGATTGGATGGATGGATGGATGCATTTAGTATGTTTTAAAACGGGGTATAACTATACCATGTAATTTTTAATTATTGAGCACGGGATATTTCAGCGCTGTTACTCCGTGATATTTGCAAGAGTGCCGAAATATCGGGAATAATTCAAATTTATACATATTTACCTATATGTAAATTTGATAATATATATTTTTTGTGGATTAATTAAATCTTTAAAGAAATCTAAAACTTTCCACATAATTACGATTGCAAACGGTGTGGTACAACTCGCATCATAAAACAAGAGTCGCCTTCTCGTATATCGTTACTATCAGGATTATAGCATAACATAAATCATTACATTACCACAGGTGTCTTATAGGTCATTGTCGTTTCTTATCAATGTCCTGACGTTTTACACTTTTGTGCAAGCTTACTTTCTATAGAACTTGTTGTTAATGGTTATAAATTTAATTAAATTAAGCTATGTTAGTGCTATTGTTATTTAAACATGCAAACGCTGCGAGTCTGATG
>JALPQI010017496.1:0-27300 GCA_025490895.1 Thaumatotibia leucotreta | reverse complement strand
CGCGAATCGTAACTATTTTGCAAGAAGTGAAATGTTAGTTTTCATAAAACGAAACCTTATGCAAATCTCTGAAAGATTATTTTGCCAGTTTAAAATGACGATTAAGTGCACGACGCCGTAGATAGGTACATAGTAAAAAACGTTTTGTCGTATATTACGAAAATCATTTAAGATCAACAAATAGTCAATAAAGTCTAAATTAAAACATGGATATTTGTTTGAGTTGATATGTCGATTTCAGGATTTTATTTACTAACAGTGTAAATGAAGATTAATTATTACCCTTATGCAGAATAAACTTCGTGTTAGTTATGATACACTTCTTGCATGCTTATAATATGTAGGCTAAAAACTCCGTTTTTTACCAAGTTGACATTCTGTTTACTACTTCTTTAACAAATTTATATAAATTTGTTCCCGCGATAACGATGTATGTTAATAAGGTTGGCATAACTAATATTATTTTCTACATACGTTTATTGTGGAACACATCAAATTCTATGAAATAATATTTTTAATTCTTGATTTGTGTTCTTAAGTACTTAGTTTAGATAGATGATAAATATTGGATGTCTTATACCTACTAAAGACAAAATATCGACTTCGGTTACCGCGAGGATTCATCATCCGCAGACCACGAACTCTGCAAAGTGTTCGAAATGTCGGAATGAAGTTAAAATTAGTTAATATACGCGAGTTTATCCGTTTCCATAGTTTTATTAAAAAAAATATCGAGTTCACCAACATCGTAGGTGAGCGAGTTGTTTTAGTAGGTATACTCATTATTGTTTTATAGGCTGGCAAACCTGTACGTAAAAACTACCAAAAATGTACCCAGAGGATTAGCATAAGAAAAAGCCTGTATGTATGTAGCCTGACTACCATGCACAAACAAATCCTGGTCCAAAAACATAAAATCTTCCATCAAAATATAGCGAAATAGTTTCTAGATTGAGTTACATTATTTAAAAAAAACCGGCAAAGTGCGAGTCCGTCTCGCGCGCGAAGGGTTCCGTACCATTATCAATTTATGATTTAAAAAATACAGTTAAATCAACCTACCTTAAAAACTATAAACGATAATTTAATGAAACCAAAAATCGTTACTAGATTTTGATAACATGCATAAGATTTTTTTTTTATTTTATAGCGTGTAGTTTAAAAAATAGAGGGGGAGGGACACAGTTTTCAGACTTTGAGTGCTGATATCTCGAAAACAGTTCGCTTAAATAAAAATGTCACATTTATAAACTTTCATATCATTTTTCTATTGATACCCCACACGCTTATATACATCGAAAAAAAAAATCTATCCCTCAGTTACATGTATGGAGGGCCCCAGCCCCAAATATTTATTTTACAATATAATATCATAATTCAGTAGTGGTTCATGCAACACATATTATCCTTACCAAATTTCAAATCTGTAGCATTTATAGTTTCCGAGTAAGTCGGCTGTGAAAGACGGACATGACGAATCTGTAAGGGTTCCGTTTTGGCTACGGGACCCTGAAAACTAAGAACAAAAATAGAAAAGCACTCCACTTAAATCGAAAGTAGCTTCCGTTGTATGCTAAAACGCTAACAGGATTATTTTTAGTTACTTCAATATAGTATAACAAATATCGGCAAATTCTTAAAGATATTAGATCTTAAATGCATCATAAATCGGTCAAGAATGCACGTCAAACACAATAAAATTAAAGTAATTGTGAAAACTTTAATCAAATTATTTATTAACTCAATATTTTGATTTGTGTTTTTATGTTTTCCACAGTACTTAAGTAGTCACAGTACTGGGGAAAAAATAAAAGGCGTCAAAGGCGCCTAGCCTTGTAAGGGATTGCATGTACCCGAGAAATTTGACTGGTGGTTGCTAAGACCAAGTAGCTGAGCGGTGCAGGCATCAGACGCGAAAGCTGAACACCTGGGTTCGATTCTCACCTCGGACGTTGGTGATCTTGGTCGATTTTTCTATGGTATATGACATCCAATATTTATGAATAATAAAATTAGGTAAATGTATGTATACATTGGATACTTGATAAAAAAGGAGTTTTTTTATTATCTAAAATACCCATGCACTTTATTTGTCCCGAACTGTATCCGGATACTTTGATGTAGGTTGTGGCGAACACAAAAAGCGCTTGCAGCGAGAAATCTCATGGAAATTGGTTTTGGAATGAAAGAGCTAAGCCGTTTAAATGTCTCAAATAAAAATTGAAGTGGACAAACTCAAATTCAATTTATTGGTTGCTACACCGGAAAATAGTAGTCTAGCCAAATGAAAACGAAATTAAGGTATTTTTTCATCATCTCGAAGTTGGGACATACGCGTTTGTTCCTACCTAATTAATTAATTTGTACTTTTTAGGATATTAGCAGAATTTTTAAAGGTTTTAATAACACTTATTATTTAAATAACTCAATAACAATAAAACACTAGTTTCTTGGAGGAATTAATCCTAGCCTTCCTATCCCTAATATGTTACCCTTAACAAAATATACCTACATACATTTTATGTTATTACTGTTTTGGTCTAGAAGTGCGATTTCTTCTCTGAACAATAAATAATTGGATATTATTATAGGCATACATTTCGAATATACATACCTATCGTGGAACGATAAAATATGTCGAGATTAAGAATATACCTATAGTTAAAAAGACTTCGTATGTATGTATAATGTACCTAACTATCTATCTTGTAAACGGACCTTTAGTGAGACGTCACATTGATACGAACTTGTATGCGCTGATGTCAACTGCGTGCGAGCGGAACAGCGATACGCGTGGTATATACCACTGACTGACGTCTGCCTAAAGGTTCATTTAGACCAAACGAGCATTCGCTCATGCTATCCCCCACTCTACGAAATCGACGAATTTCGATGAATCACGTTTTGTGTAACGAACGGATTTCGTAAAGTGGGGAATAGAATTGAGCGAATGATCGTTTGGTCTAAACGCACCTTTACGTTGTATTTTGAGAATGTTACATGGCAAAGAATGTTGCAAATACGTAATAATTGATAAAGTATATAATATATGAGACTGTATTAGTTGCCTATTTATTACAATTATATTATACGTTAGCATTATAATTTACAATGGAATGAAGTTATCGACATAATCTCGTGATACCATCATAATTACTTCGTAATTGTCTAACTTATCTTTGATGATCAATTAAATGATGAGATAGTTTAGATGCCTAAGTACGATCAATAATAATGTATTACTGTTTTGATAATAAATCGGCAATTTATGAAAGTCGAAAGATGACTAGCGATGTACCGATACGTTTTCAGTCGATGCTCTGCTGTTATTTGGATGATAACAACGTTTTAGATTTCGCTAAATAGGTAATCAATATGCGACAGATTATTGATACCATCGACAAAAAATATATATTTTTTTATATGCTCATTTCGTATTATCTCCAATTCTCTAAACACCTAGTCGGTACCAACACAAAAGAACCAACATATTGATCCAACTGGTTAAGCACTAGTTCTACTCAAGGCAAGTAAGCAATGCCGATGAGCTATGACTCTTTTCTCGCCCAAGAAACGAATAAAAGATAAAGAGTCCTTGTTAGTAAAGAACACACATATTTTAGGGCCTTATCACACTTGCGATTTACAAGCGAGGCGAAAGCGAAGCGAGCGCGCAGCGTGTTCGTCGCGTGCCCGCAACCAATTCGCCGCGATGGTGTCGCGATTACGCCGCGACCGCGTGACGAATACGCCGCGACTGCGCACCGAGTTTGCCGCGTCAAGAGTTGGTATCCATTATGTAATAATAAATCTTATTTATTATTGTCTGCCTGATAGCTTGCACAGTCATGCTCACTTTAAGGTCTCTGCTTACGGTGGTGTCGTTGATCGGGTCGCCACTTTCCCGAAAGAAGGTTGAGGGAGGCGATGGCTGAGATACGCGTCATACTCGTGAACGGGTGCTGTTTGCGGAGACCGGTCTAATCAAGCTCACTCATGGCTTAAATTCAAACAATTTTCCTGCTGTTCTTGATATGAGAAATTGAATTCGCTACATGTTTGTTTATTTATGATTATTTAATATTATGACGCATGGAGACCTTATACATCTCTGAAACTTTTAGTGAAATGTATCCGTTTGTTTTCTTTTAACTCTGACAACTAGCGCCCTTTACATCTCTAGCAGTATAATAATGCTAATTTTAACGTTTAACTAAAAACAATTGTATGCCCTTTTACATATATCTTTACATCTATACATTTCTCAAAATTCATTTTTATATAATTGTTCTGACTATTAGAGACTTCATCCCCTAAGGCCCTAAGGGCCTTATCACACTTGCGATTTACAAGCGAAGCGAGCGCGCAGCGTGATCGTTGCGAGCCCGTAACCAATTCGCCGCGAGTGCGTTGCCATTTGGCCGCGATCGCGTAACGAATACGCTGCGCAGCCGTCAGTAAATCGCTCAGAGTGATCTGAGTCTTGGACAGTCACTAATAAGATTTATTATTACAAAATGGATACCAACTCTTGACGCGGCAAACTCGTTGCGCAGTCGCGGCGTATTCGTCACGCGGTCGCGGCGTAATCGCGACACCATCGCGGCGAATTGGTTGCGGGCACGCGACGAACACGCCGCGCGTACGCTTCGCTTTCGCCTCGCTTGTAAATCGCAAGTGTGATAAGGCCCTTATAGTTGATTCACAGTCACACTGCCAGCGAGTAGGACAATGCACGGGAAGAAAAACTGGGCTATTCTATCGCTACTCGCTGCTCGTTCTTCGCCGTTGGTGGGAAGGGAACAGTACCTAAGTCTAGGTCAATTCGTGTATTATTGTCCCATGAAATATATGGATATTCGAACTAGTTTTTACGATTTCATATGCTTTTAAACGTGGCAAGATTTTCTATTGGAGAATTTTCCGATGTTGTAAAATTTGTACACAAGACTCCATTTACGGGTATAACAATAGATACCCGTCAATTGGTCCCAGCAGACGTTAAAAAAGGTTAGGCTATAGTGTTGGAGAATGGATGGATTAAGATATCGGGCTATTAAAAAGGGTCCGGGCTCCTAAAATATCGGTATGTTCACGAAACTGGCGGTTGCTTACCGCTGGCTAGGAAGGCCTTTCAAAATGCTATAAATATCATTTATCAAGTACATCGAGAAAGTTATTACTTAATGTAATCCTCGACTGGCATTAAACTAAACTTATTTTCTCATAAAGCACCCAAACAATAGAATTTAAATTGCTGGGCATTTGAGTAAATAAAGCAGGTGGGATTAGACGTAAGTACGGACCCTGCTTAACCCTTCTGCGTCGGATTCCAAGTTAACGAAGTTTATTTTTATGAGCTATATATTTTTATAGTTAGGTATATTGCAGAAGAAGGACAGTGAACTTGCGAGTGCAAATGGTACCCCCCTACACGTAAAGTGGGGAGTAACTTTTTTATTTTAACCTTTTAACGTGTGACAACCATTTAGCGTATGGACAGGTACATAAATTAAATAAGGTTTAAAAATATATTTTTTAATAATTTTAGTAATTTCGAAAATAATCGCTCAAATTGATCTACCATAAATTTAAAAAATATGAAATCTCAAAATTATGAAAACTTTCCAGGAAAATTATTAAAAATTTGGTAGGTTCAACAGTTTTTGTAAACTTGTTGAATAACTACGGAACCCTACACTGAGCATGGCCCGACATGCTCTTGGCCGAACCTACATAATAAGTAATTACTATCTGTTCTGTAGGTATCTATGCTGCCGTAATAATCTAGTTCATAAGAGCTTGTTCTAGAAACAACTCTGAAACAGGGTCGACCGAAAACCGTTAATCAAAAGTTCTTGTATGTGTAGATAAACGTATAAATTTATATAAGTACCTATTTAAGTATAAGTGTAACACTAATATTACAATTGTTTTGTTTAGTATAAAAATAAATAAATAAAATGTGCTGCAATTAGATTCGACGTGACCCTACCGTTGGTTGTGGGATTAGAAAACTCATACCGTAAACCAGCTCAATAAAGGCCAAAAGCTGCCAACTATGGTGCAAAACTAAATCGAATATTTTCAATTACGTGCAGTGTAATTCTTATACTCGTAGATATTAATCGTGAAGTTCTTAGGTCAAAGCTTCCTATTAATAAATACAAAAAAAATTTTAGCTGATGCTTCATCATCAGCATCATCATCAGCCTATGATAGTCCACTGCTGGACGTAGGCCTCTCCTATTTACTATGCGTATAGACGCATTAGGAGGTAAATTCCCATAATCGCCACGCTGGGCATACGGATTGGCGGTCGCAGTAATGTGTCCACTATGATGACGCTGGTGTGGTGACGGCAGTAAGAATACATTTGTCACCACTCTATTTCCTCCTGCGGGAGTCGTAAGAGTTGACTAAGGGATTGAAGTGTCACTGACCATTGTTTGAAGCTGATGCGTAGTAAGCTGAAATTATGGACTATCGTTATGCCTAGTACTAGACTATAGTTGGGTGGTTTTATGGTATGTACATATAGCTAACTAGTGATGGGTCATTTCCGGTAACTTACCCGACACAATATGGAGAATATTACCAAATGGAAACTTTCCCCATAGTAAGCTTGGTAACGAACACATAAAAAAAATCAGGACTACACCGCTATGTTTTCATTTCTTGTCTATAACTTCTAAACAAAAATTAAAAAAAATGTTTTGCAACAAAACAAAAATTGAAAAAAAAAAATTTTGAGGCAATTTTGTTGATGAATTAATAAAATTTTCCAAGTTAAAAACTTAAAACTAAAACATAAACACGAATAGCACCCTATTGCTGAAGAGTGGAGTCTTTGGATCGTCGGATGAAACAGGTACTTATCCCAATTTCGCTAGCTGTCACAATAATTATGACTTTCTATCGCCAGCCTACAACTTCTATTTTCAGAAATAATATCTACTGTCCGTATGTATTGTAAAACAAAATTATGTGCCCACACTTATTCAACAAACTCACAAACCTCGTCTCCCGTAAAATATACCTATCCCCCGTAGGTAACATCCTTCCGACTAACTTTTGTTTTAACTCCGACGGTAAAATGAACAATAAAAGTTTCCTTCCAAGGGCGAAATATCGAATCTGTCGAGCCAAATACTAAAAGGGTTTCTTTAAAGCCTGTAATCTCGTTTATCAGTCGGAATTACGGGCGTAATTAAATAAATCAAGCGATTACGGCGGTCCATCGGTCCGTCTTGTAATTTAGTAATCTTTAATGTCTTGGATCTGCTGAATTAATTAAGTATGCTAATAGATTGAGGATTAAAGGCAATTTTGATTTTAAAATATTTCCTTTTATTTGCTAGAATCCTCGCACGATTCAAGAAAACTGTGTCTATTTCCGGCGATGGTGCGAATGCGAGGGAATACTATCCCCTTCATTCTAAAATATGCAGATACAAATGGTCTCGTATTAAAGGTATTATTTGCGCAAGAGGCTGTGGGCAATGTGCATATATTTATCTCGATAACATGTTTTGTAGTCCATATAAAATTATACTATAGGAATTGAGTAAAAACCTATACAAAACCATTAGACTTATTAAAATGTCCACGCTAAATGTTCACTAACCCTAAGTTGTGCGTTATCTATTGTTCACTGTATTTTTTTTATGTGACGAAGGTAAACAACTGAGCTCTCAGCCCACCTGATGGAAAGCGGAACTGAGGCCCATGGACATAGTGATTAAAAAATCGCCTATGTGCTGCCTACCCTGCGGACTTAGATGGATTGCCTCTATCTATGCCAGTAATTGCACCGGCTATCTTATCTTACCCCCAAACCGAAACATAGTAGTGCAAACACTGCTATTTAGCGGCTTATTAACGAACAACTATTGCCCTGTCTTTCTTAGAAAGATGTATCGTCGAATTAATAAGATTATGAGGGAGGAATATGAAGTCTATGAGGAAATACCATGTTCACTCATTAGTATCTCCTAGGTATAGGTACCTGCAATAATAAATTTGATTCGTTGTGGTTCATTAATAGTACATTACTATAGAGGACGGGAAACGAAGGGTTACAGGCCAAGTAGATATATCTGGCCGAAGGAACTGGGGCCAGATAGGAATACGCGGCCTGTAACCCTGTTTCTCGCCGAGATTTGTATAGTGCTTTTCTCAAACTTGCCATGAAATAAAACGAACTGATTTCGCCAAACCATACTATTTGATTTGTAAATAAACCAATAGTACAGTATCGTACAACATGCGTACAACATTAAAAAAAAACATTCGCGACTAACTTTTTTTTTAAATCTGTTTGAGGTATCCTTTTACCTGGTGGTATAGACATTAGTTCTTAGGTAATTTTTTTTTCTGTGGCTGAATGTCAAGACATAGTGTCACAATTTGACGTTTCAAAACAAAAGACAATTTGTTTGCAGTCCTAGGTGTGAAATAAATACATGAAATCTCTTTACATATCATCTTAGCATATGCCACCGGTTACATAGCATTTCCGGGTTTAATTTAAAGTAAGTAACATCAACATTCCGTAGCAAGTTTGAGAAAAATAAATGAAAGGTGTAAACACCGCCAGTGTAGGTCAGACATAAATTAAGCGCGTTTCATTGATACCGGTTAAAGTAGTTTCACATACTTACCCGGCCTTCATTCATAAACGTCTCCTAACTTAGCAAGCCGTTAAGTATTGGTTGTCCTTTTCGGTCGTATCAAAATGTCTATAAGATTAAAAGGGACAAACAATACTTAATGCCTTGCTAAGTTAGAAGACGTTTATGAATAAGGGGGTAATCTTTATATTGGAGAGGGATTACATATTCTGTAACGATTTGAACGTACAATCTATAAAGGTGCGTTCAAACTAAAAGAGCATTCGCTGTTCAAACCTCCCACTCTACGAAATTCGATCGGTACACAAAACGTGATTGGTTGATTTCGTATATAGAACGGGCGCTAGAACAGCGAATGCTCTTTTGGTTTAAACGCACCTTAACAGGTATTGCGAATATTAAAAAATCACAATTAAGTTCGGTAGTTACTAATCCCCTTATTCAGAAACGTCTGCTAACTTAACAAGCCGCTAATAATTGCTTGTCCCTTTTGCTCTTATGGACACATTGTTAAGAGCGAAAGGGACAAACAATTATTAGCGGCTTGTTAAGTTAGCCGACGTTTATGAATAAGGGGTAACTCTTTAGAACAAAATAGTAGCCAACTGTACAGATACAGGGCATAATAAATATAAGTTAAACAGTAAAGGGAGTACGTACAGTAGGTATAATAGTTAAGTACCTACATCTGTCAAAGCAAGTGGTAAATGGAAACTGTAGGCACAACAAATGTCTTAGCTGTGGTGTAATTGAAATAAACTTTTACCTAGTTAATTTAGCAGTTAAAATATTAAACTATCAGAGAGCGTATTCAGAACAGCAAGCTTTAATACCTACATGTACATGTTATTGATATCATTGCCGATGTATTACCATTTCATTATTATTTATTATTGTGCGGCAGTAATTGTTTGAAATGTTTATTACCTAATGCCCATTTGATACTTGATTGTGTGAAGCCTTCTGCATGACACATTCATTTATCGTTCTTAGTACATTACGACACACGTGCGAAAAATATGAAAATCGAAACGAGTGGTGATGTTTTAAATCGACACGAGTTACGAATTTCCTTTTTGCACGTGTCTTGTACGACGTTTTTAGTACAGATGGCTCTCCGAAGTTTTGGACCTGACGTAAAATGAGCCACTTCTCGCACTAGCGCATAAAAAAGGCACCATTTGTACAAAACAATTTTTTTTGCAGCCTTATCTGCTGGAAAACAACTGCTCCAATATGCTTGGTTTGCTTGGTTAGGTCCATAGCATAACTAGGTGGGTGTAGTTTTATATTCCTTTTGGCAAACGCCGCTATGATTTATTATTCAGACCTACTGTATTGAAGAGTACTATAATGTTAAGCGGCATCTCCCGTTTGGATAACCCTGGCGGAGGTCCAAATAATTACGCGGTCCGTTCTGCGGCTGCACCAGCCTCTGTAATCGTCTGTGACTCTTTGTGAACCTTATTGTTTCCACTTAAATTCAACGAGGCTTTAAGCAAGCACCTTGTAAAAAGGGAAAGACTAGCACCGATTTGGTAATAAACGAGTATTGGTATACTCGACAGAAGAGCCTACTCGTATTCTCGAAACGTTTATAGAAACGATACCTAGTTATATTTATTTTTCTAATTATATTTATTTTTCATCTATGATGGGATTGATGGGACATTATAATTAAGGCATATTATTAATATTTCATTTTACATAAGTATAGGTATACCTACGTATTATTATTTTTTGATGTTGGTATAAGTTTATAAATTTCGTGATTATGTTACCAGCACCATCTTATTTTTTCTTTTTAGGTGGGAAAAGCCGTAAGACCCTTTAGATCGACATCTAAATTTTATTTATTTCGCAATGTATTTTCACGAAATATATAAATAAGTAAGTAAAACACATTTGCGGATTTATTGAATGATGAGTAAAATTATTCTTCTTCTACCTAGCGTTATCCCGGACTTTGCCAGGGTCCGCTTTCTTGCTATATTTCCTCCACATTGATAAGTAAAACTATTTCAACATTTTGTAAAAAGCTAAATTGTATGACATATTCTAAGCTGAGGTTATCTGTGATGCCATAAATCATTATGTAAGGAAACTAACCACAAAGTAAAATGGGGGAATAGATAGGCCATTCAAGTTGGCATGCAGCCAGCGGATCATCAAAATATTTACGTTGCAAAGATTAGAGTCCCCGATTATGATGGCAAAACCGATGGGAATGGGGTGAAGATGATGGGATGGGGAAGACACAATATTATTATTTACTGGCCCGTTTACGCGTTTATTTTTTTATGAAACAAATCAAATTAATTTATGATATATTGTGACTTGTCTTTTTTATGTGATCACACTAATACGGTGTACATTCTATTACAAATCATAAATATAAGATGTCGTATAGGTACCAAAGAAGAAAGATCTAGTTAACCAACGTCCGAGGTGGGGGATTAGTTATAGTCATTTATTTTATTTTATTTAAGTATGTGTCACATGTAGGTATTTGCATACCACCTAGTAGTAGGATTCGAAGCCACGTACCTAAATCAACTTTCGCAGCTAATGCCTAAACTATTTGGCTACTTGGTCCTCATCATACCAGTAAAATTATCTCGGGTATTATACAATCTCTTATGAGGCTAGGCGCCTTAGGCGTGTATTCCTGATTAAATTTACAGACTAAAATGGTCAACAAACTTTTCTAGATTTTATCTAGTTTCAGTGTTAAAACCAATAAAGTAACAAATAAAGTAATAAAAAACATCTTTCCATTGTAACTAAATGCATAATGCCTTTTCGATTTAAATGTGTCCGCAATGGGATGCAAACTAAATATCCATTGACAAATTTATTAATTGATAAGTAAATGAGTTTCACGGGAAAAGGTAAAAATTTATATTAAATTTCATATAAATGATGAAACCATTTTTTTTGCTACTGTCTTCTAAAATCAATGACATTTTTGCCTTTATTTGACATAAGAAACACACGGTTAAAATTGTTCGGGTTCCTCGGGTGGACTATGTATTATATAGGTACCGGAAAAACTCAACATTGAGGCTCGTTTCTATTTTCCCCACTCGAATTGTTTTTATTTATATCGACCTCTCCTAGCTTCTTTTTTTTATAGATATTCATGGTGCTGCATCAGTGACTTTTACGCGTCAGTTTACCAATATTTCGTAGTGACATTTGATGCGAACTTTTTTCAGTTCAATGAATACTAAGTAATAAAAATAAAGGTATGACAAAATTAAATTCCTCTGTAATCGTTACTTCGGTAAGGGCGATGATTACTCATAAAAAAAAACTATTTAAACATATTATATTGCGTTCCTACATCTCAACGTTTCGAGCACTTTACAGGAAATTTAATAGATCTACCTCCATCAAAGTAAGAATATAAGTACAAAACTACCCATAAAGAAAATATAATACAAAACCACAAACCATACATTTAAGGTATGATGTAAATACTAAATTTGCAAATTAAGCTAGTTATTCATTACTAATATTTTCAAAATGAAGACGAGAAACTAAATCCCCTGTCATAATTCTCCTAAAATGAAAGGTGTAATCCCACAATAGGTGCCACGTCCTGCATATAATCCGTCAACGTGAAATGGGTCCATCGGAATTATTCGTCGAAACTATGTCTTGAATACGAATTAACTCAATCACTTTGTTAATCTGGATCCTATTGACATGCAGATTAGGTCCAATTTGGGATAGGTTGGCATTTAATGTGTCAGCCATGACGTTTAGAGTCAAAGACATAGGGATATATATAGCAGATCGTTGATAGTTGTGCCGGCATTCTGCATGTGATGTTGATACTTTGATACCCATTGTTTCGGTACTGATGATCCTCAGATAGTCTTTTTGTTTATAAATTATGAATTAATTTGTTACACGTTTAATTTATTTATAATTCTGTTTATTGAACTGAACCAAGCAAGTTCGTACTAAAATATTGAATACTACATTATTATATACATATTTTTTTTATATTGATAAAAGTCATTACTCATTAAGTATAATAATGCCTGTGCAAAATTGTGTCCCATAATTAATGCTAAAGTGACAAATAAATAATTACAGCAGTATTCTAGAGTTCTCATACGTTTATAAATACTACCTTCCAGTGTAAAGGATAATCATACAAATTAAGTTTTCCTCCCAATACAGTCTTATAAAACTGTAACATAAATAACCCCCACTGTGTTATGAGGGAAAATACATAAAATGTAACACCGAGTCTCATGGAGCGATACAGATAATTTCGGTACAGAAAAGGCCAGTCCTCTGGGAGCCGGGCACTTAAAATGGTGCTTTAGTAAATAGTACTCCACCGTACACCGTACCCTGTTATCTAAACGATGTTTTTACTTAGCGTCTTTTTGCAGAGATTTTACAATTTTCTGTGAGTCAGGCTTTTGAGTTTTAAAAATGAAGAGCAAACTGGTAATGATGATTGGTATAATTATTATAATACTTTTGACTGCCAATGTTTTGCAGCTTCTTTTATGTACACTATATAAAAACCGGCTAAGGCCAAATCTCTAAGAATTTCCGGCATGTTTGGTTCCCTACTTCAAGAGGAAACACGAGAAAACTTATTTAACCGTCCTTTTACTTATCTGTCCACTTTTTACAGGTAGGTAAGTAAAACCCATTTTCTCAAGAAATAATGCTATTATATGTAACTACACATAAGGGGTGTACTGATAAAAATCTGGCAAATTCAAATAAAAAAATCGGACCGGTATAGTTAGGTAGCTATAATTTCATGCTTTGGAAATTAACCAGGAAGTCTTAACTTAGCTGACTGTAGTATTTTTGTGTCACTACTGCATTTCAGGTACTCACAGTACAGCTTCTTCGAAACCTCTTCCAAACTTTCTTTTCCAAACATTTTTTTTATGCAGTTTTCTAAATTATGGGACTGTTGTCAATATATCTGGCTATTCTTGCCGTGTTCCTTAAGATATCTTTGACTTATGCATACTAGCCTTCTTACTGTTTGGCACTGATTTCGCTTCATAAAACTATGCCAAAGAGACTAAGATTTGTATAGGATTAAATAATTGATTAAAGACCCATACAAATTTTACATAATATGTGACATAAGTAGCAACAAAAAAGGACCAAAGTTAGCTAATTTAAGACCTCCTAGTAAATTACAAAAGCCAGAAATGACAGCTTTTTAACTATATTGATCCGATTTTTTCATTTGAATTTGCCAGTTTTTTATCGGTACACCCCTTAGTGGTAATGAATGCCTACTAAATTCCTTAATTCATAGCCGCAAGCTACTGTCAAACGCACTGAACGCTAGCGCCTCGCAACGAGACCAAAGAGCTGACAGTACGTGTCCCTGGACTCCCGTAGAGTATATTATAACTAGCTGCCGTGCCGGTATCTTCGGAATCATACTGCGGATGACACTTATTTGGTGTATCCACAATTTTTTTGTTTATACTTTGTTTTGTAGTTGTGTCGGCATACAAGTTTCGTGGAAATAATCAAATTATTTATTTATTTATAAATACCTATTACATTTGATATATCAAAGTATAACTGGCCAAGAGCATGTCGGGCCATGGTCTTTGCAGGGTTCCGTAGTTATTCAAAAACGGACGGGCCAATTATGTTCGAAATGGTCTTCTTTGAAAGTATTCTACGTACCTAATTGGTATTCATTTTTTCATAATTTTTGGACCCCCGGATCAAAGTTAGAGACCATTTTGGGATATCTTGGGAAATGTGGATCTTGCTCAGCATCATTGATTTTACCAGCATATTAAAATTTTATCAATATTAAAAACGTAATCCAAATGTACAACCTTGTTGAGAATTGGTCGGCTAGATTATGCTAAAATGATCTATATTATTGCAGGGTTTGAGGTAGGGTTAGTGCTTTTTTTACAATTATTCATATATGAGGGCTAAGCGCCATTTTACGCGACCTACGCGAATTACATGTGACATAGTTAGTGTGCACCGTAATTGAGAGGAGCGACGCAGAGCGGCATACTAATATAAAGCTGAAGTGGTAAGATGTAATTAATAACGAGAAAATGACGAAATTCAACCAAAACACTGATCTTATAATGAAATGTTTTAAATCTCGACGCATTTAAACCTCATTTATAAGTAATACAAGTACACTCGTTATTTGTTATACAAGGGTGCAAAGTTGTATTTTACTCGCGAGTATGAGATTGAAACACGAGCAAGCTAAAGGATTCTATAGTTGAAAAATGGTTCTAAAATAGAATCCTGAGCGTAGCGAGTGTTTTAACATATGAGAAGTAAAATCCATTTGCACCCGTGTGTAACACAAATCTTTTCCCCTCACTATAACAAGGAAATTAAAAAAAAGGTAATTATTTGTTCATATTAGTAGGTAATTATCATCAGATTGGTGATACTAATTTTCGAAATGTCATCATGTATTTAATGCAAGATTTTGCCGCAGTAAACTTAGCACGAAAAAGTAAACGCAGCACGAGTTTAACACATTCCTGTAGTTGCACACCAATGCCAATGCATTAAATCATTCTCATTCATTACTTTTACAAAACTGTAACAGAACACTCTAAAAGTTGTTTATTTTACTATTTCTATGCCTGTCCGAGTCGGTGAATAAAGATTAATAACCTATAATATTCATTGAAAGCCGTGCCGTCCAGCCGTGTGGTGACGGCAGTAAGAATACATTTGTCACCACCCCAACTCCTCCTGCGGGTGTCGTAAGAGTCGACTAAGGGATTGAAGTGTCATTGACCAATATTTGATAAAAGATTGATGATGGGCAGCAGCGTCATCATAGTGGACACATTACTGCGATCGCATATACGCATAGATAAATAGGAGAGGCCTACGTCCAGCAGTGGACTATGCTATAATTATTTTCTGCGTTTTGTAATCACAAAACGCAGAAAATATGATAAATATGATAAGATGACTAGACGCAATCGCGTCTAGCCATCTTATCATTATTCACTAAAACAAAGGTTACTTATGGAATTTTAGAATTAATGTTTTATAATCATCATCATATTATATAGGTAAAGTTTTGTATTTTCATTAAATTCTCAAACAAATTATTTAATTATAATTAATGTGAAACGACTCACTGATAAGCATTTTACGTTTTATTAAAATCTGTTAAACGAATGCTACTTTGCGCTACGCTCCAAGGCCATTCTCATTACTTTGCCACACATGTGAATAAGATGCGTTTTTACCCGTATTAAAGGATAAACGAGCGCTTTACGAGCTTATGAGGGGAAAACATAATTCTTGAGTTTGATGATTTAGTAAATATATAAAATGTGATTAATACATTTCTTGAAACATTTTTCTGAGAAACGTATTTCATTCAAGTGAATAGTCGAAGAAAACAATAACATTCGTATAAAAATATTCGTACTAACTTACCAAGCCCACAAGTATTGTTTGTCTCTTTCAGTCTGACAAACATATTAATAAAAGCAAAAGAGACAAACAATACTTAGCGGCTTGCTTACGAGACGTTTACAAATAAAGGGGTTAATCTTCAAAGACGCTAATATCAACATCGTGTACGCTGCACACGTAAAACTTACAGAATGCACTAGGTAGGTACTTACACGTACTGGCACTATTAATGGCAGAAGGTACCTACACCATCCAGTGTTGGAAGCTCCACTTAAGTGGCATTATAGTCGGATTATCTGCTATTACGCAGATTAGCGCAGTTATTAACTGAGTGGCGAAAATTCGGCACATTTTTAACCGATGCATGAAGCAATCATCTCGTTGTTGTAAATTAAATCAATATTAATGCTACTTTCTTAATACATCGTGTTTCATGAGTAATAACTTCGCATATGCCGTATAAGTCATACTAAACAACTTTTAGTATGAAACCAAAGCTGAATGAAAAAAAAAACACTTTTCCAGACACCATATGCAAATCAGGTGAACATCGAGGTTGGATCCATTCTAAAAGTTGCTCAGTATGACTTATATAAACTTACGGTATGGACGCTCACTATAGGCCTGATCAAAAAGCTCAAAGTCACTGAAAGGGCAATGGAGAGAGTTAAGTAATGCTCGGAGTTTCCTTTCGTGATCGAATCAAAAACGAGGAGATCCGCAAGAGGACCAAGGGCACCGACATTGCTCTCAGAATTGCCAGACTTGTGGTAGTGGGCTGAGCACATCGCTAGAAGATCTGATGGCCGATGGGCCAGAAACTGTTGGACTGGCGACCACGTACCGGAAGACGCAGTGTGGGCAGACCTCCCACAAGATGGTCCGTCCTGGTCAAAGTCGCGGGAACCCGCTGGAAACAAGTAGCGCAGAACCGGTCATATTGACGATCATTGGGGGAGGCCTATGTCCAATTGTGGCTTAAATGATGATGATGATGATTATTATTTATTCTGGGAGTTTTAGCGAATAAGCTATGTCACCCGCCCCGTAGTATGAAAAATGAATTCCCTTAATTTCCTAAAGAAATTTATGTAAACAGGTTGCCTAGATCCGATAGTAATCGCCGCTAAAATATTCGCCCGTATCAAATACACACGCTGTATGATAGATATACTTCAATACATAAAATGAATCAATGCACAGAGGAGCCCTCTTTGGGATTCAAACAGCGGCACTCCGGTTTCGCAGGCAAGGTCAGTAGGTACCTACGGAACTATGAAGGCCGAATTAATAAACTTGCTTTTCATCAAGGGGTCGGAACTATGGGTGCATAACTTCAACAAAACTTTAAAATTGACATATGGGAACACTGTAAGTAAAAAAATACGAATATTATTGAAAAATCTGTATCCAATTTTATTCCCTATCTCGGAATCTTCAACTTACAATGTGTGGGTGTGTAGATATGTATATTTTATGGATGTATGTGCTATGTCAAGTCCACTTGAGAAGTTTTGTTAAAGTTTTACACCCATAGTTCCGATCGCGACAATCATCACACTTGCTGTCTAAGCGTGCCATTGCTTGCGTGCGTAGCGGGAGTAATAGAAATGTCAGTACGGCATTTAATAATATTATGTCTTAAAACTTATTTATTTGTCGGCAAGTGTGATGAAAAACATTGTATGCATCACGGTCGGTAAGCAGAATACTAACTAGAGTTATAAAAGCCCTCCGCCTGACGGCATCGGGATTCTAACACTCTCGTTAGTAATTCCGTACTTACCTCCCTTGATGCACAATGTACTATTAAACAACACATTATTCTTAGTCGCAACGCCCTCCTTGTTCAGTTTTTCATAAATAAATCGCAAATGGAACATCACCTAGTTTGCCCCCCTTGGCTGAGCAATTAATTACTTTCTTTTGTGCTAAGGCGAAAACAATAAGAATTGTTAATGAATGTTGGCCATTCGTGTTTCGTTTTTATCATTCTTTATCGTTTTAGGGTCTCTACTCGGATGCTTAATAATTATGATTTCTTATTCAGAGTCTTTATAGAATATTCTGTATTCATTTCAAAAAACATCCTGATCTGTTAGCCTAGTTAAGGCTGCGTTTCCACCAGAGATGTGCGAGGATGTGTTTCCATACAAATGACATCTATTAATGACTCGAGCGAGGTGTCATTTGTATGAAAACACATCCTCGCACATCTCTGGTGGAAACGCAGCTTATCAGTGGTATTAAAGGCCAAGCCACACCAAGTGCGTGTGCAGCTCGTGTGCTTGCGCGTGTCGTGAGCGTTTATCATCATCAGCCTATGAAAGTCCACTGCTGGACGTAGGCCTCTCCTGATAACTAGGCGTATACACGCATTATAGGAGGTAAATGCCCATAATCGCCACGCTGGGCAAGCGGATTGGCGATCGCAGTAATGTGTCCACTATGATGACGCTGCTGCCCGTCATCAATTTTTTATCAAATAATGGTAAGTGACACTTCAATCCCTTAGTCGACTCTTACGACACCGACAAATGTATTCTTACTGCCGTCACCACATGGCGTGAGCGTTGCAGCGTATGAACTGTAAGTACATATCCAATGACCAGACATCGGATTCCGTGGGGCGAAACATTTTGACAGCTAGGGACTTCCTATATTCCGATTTACTCATTTATCGATAACTTGTTCTAAATACCGGTGAACATGCACACACAAAGGTTTGCTTATAAAATATTTTTTCATTAAAAGAGTATTACCTATATAATAAAATAGCAGCAACATTTTACTCTTATTTTTTGAAAACATCTTAAAAATATATTCGTCAAAATTTTTTTTCATGACTGTCCGATCTATTATTGTTAAAGTAAACCACCAGAAATTTTTCCATATTTTCGGGAGTTAAGCGTTTCCGTCTTCGCTGAAAAATCCATTTCAGGTGTCTAGAAGACTTCAATTTCTGTGGAGGTTATAGGAATAGGAGCATAACAAAATTTCATAAAGTGATCAATAGTTACAAAAAACACACATAATATTGGGGGCGGTCACTAGTGTATAGAACTAGTATCGATAAACGAGTATATCGATATAGGAAATTCCTAGCTGTCAAGAAGTTTCGCCCCACGGAATCCGATGCCTGCCAATGACTTACATGTTTGTTAAATGGCGTAACTAGATAAGGACTGTTCATTTTACTAAGCGGACATGAAAAATCTCACGTAAATATTTTTTTCTTTTATCATATTTTATATTTATTTGTGAAATATTATTTAACTAAAAATAGACAAATAATAAGTAATGTCTCAATTAATATATTAATTATCGGCAACTACATTTTTAGACTACTGTTTGGCCACGAAACTTATGTTCTGCAAACTACTTTTTGACATTTTACGACTAGTTGCGAACTGTACACGTTTGAATTTTTTCAATGATTTAGTTTTTCGTCTATCGTTTCTTAAGTGTACCTTCACAATAGGCCATTACCGCTTACCGCTATACAGGGTTATTTTTTCACCAGTACAATAAATCAACATACGTAATAGTAGTCCAAGTTACAGAATACTAACATTTTTTGTTACTACCCCTTTAGAACAAAAAAAACTAAAATACCGATGTTTGAACTTATCCGCAAACCTAATAAGAAAATTGGACGCATTACACATTATCAATGTACATAACTAGCAAAACACACGAACTGGCAACTGTTTGTTTACAACGTCATCGCACGTGGCATGACGGGTTGGAAAAACCCCACTGGGTATCAACTTATGATTATGACTTGGCAAAACAATCTTACTTGATCCCAAATCTTCCTTCATACTTGCACTACAAGTACACTACAAGACAGCACGGGCTTAGGACCGTAATAACAAAGAATTTTTCTGTGTGTGAAGTTTGTCGAATGTTTTAAATTATGTCTGGGAAACGTGATAAAATTACAAAGTAGGACAGAAACTTTCTTCATTGAGGCGTATTTAAAAATTTGAAATCACCTTAATGCACAATGATTGGAATCAAAAAAACATACCTAAGTAATGGAGTCCATTTCTCGTACTAATTTATTAATTCACATACTTAAGCAAGTGCTCAAAATGTTGGCTGTGGTTATCTAAACACACTCTTGCCCGTTTTTGAATGTTTCCTTCGATATTTCCCAACACAAGTCTGTAGTTCTCACTTTTAAGTTCATCAAATGCACTTATTATTAGATTTTTTAAGTCTTTTAAATTTTGGGCCTACCCGCCGTTTCACTACACCTCACAAAAACAGTCACACGGGGTCAAATCTGTTGACCTGGCTGGCCATGGCTATAACACTGGCATTTTCCAGGCGGGGCACATTTTCCCCAATGAGAAAATAACTAGGTACGAACCATTTCGTACGAGCAATTTCCGACTGAAGGTAGTACGATGCGGCACGCGTGCACATACCTATGTCAAGCGCGGGACTGACCTAGTCACCGAGATTAAGATAACTGCTATGTTGCCAACTCGTGCGCCGACCAGCAGGTCGCTCACCCCTTTCCGCCGCCCTCTGCGTCCCGCACCCCGTTGACGTCTTGTCTTTAGTAAGCCCATCATTTAACATTTGCATGAAGGATAAATTAATAATAAATGAAAAAAAAAAATATGTCAATCTTATTTGATAAATGTAATCTATTATCGATACCAAATACGTGGGAAAATTTATTGTACCGGTGAAAAAATAACCCTGTATAGGATGAAGATGAAGACAATTTTATGGATGTCGTCTTTTTAAACAAATTCTATGATTATTTAATTATCTCTAATGTCTAATGTGTAATGTCCCTTATGATGTACCCTTGCCAAATTAGACCAAGATAACCGGTGAGAGATACTATGTCTTCGATAGACATAAAAAAAACCGATTTCGGATGCAATATTTTCTATAAATAGCCCAGCTAACTTGGCCCTGTTGCGAAATAGGAAGCAGTTAAAAGACCATATATTATAATCAAATTGCCTGCCAAGCAAGGGCGTTCTTCCCGAAATTGTTTTTTTGTATGATTTTCTACAGACACATACTCTTCTACGACAGGATGACAGTATTAGGACTGCGGTAATGTCATCACTATCATATTTTAGGTACCTTTTGTGAGCCACCAAAATGCAAAAATTCCATACTTTTTTAGTGAAACGACGTAAAGTTCAATAGCCAATTTTAAGGTATTCAACTAAGATTTCTGTGTTTAGACTTCGGTGAATCTTCAAGCATATGACACTCTCTAAATTGTTTAATGATTTAGTATAACGTCGACTTAAAATGTCCTAGATATTTGCAATCTTTCACAGTGAATATTTTTCTGTACACCATTGTACAGAATCAATTTACGATTATCAAATTGAATATGTCTTATCAGATATAGTAATGGATACTTGAAAAGCAAACATATATCAATTGAAAAAGATGGCTTTGCTAATTTCATGGCTGTAAACTGTTCATCGATCGATTTTAAAACCGATGTATAATAGACGTTTAAGTGTGTCCTCTTAGTAAAATGAACAGTCCTTATTGTAAAAGTTATCAAACTTTTTGTAACAAACGGTGAAAGAAGTCTTGTTATATGAAGTTAATACTTGTCCTACGAGTATAAGCTATATTTGTCCCAAAACAGGGCAAAGCTATGTTTAATTGTTTATTAATTTATATCTAAGGATTATATTGGAAATTCTGAGCAATCTAGTCGCACAAAAATGTAACCTACATCGTTCGTAAGCTACCTAACTTACTAACTACTTGTTTTACAAAAGATAGATTATTTATTGGTAGGTACCAAAGTGGTTTGTTTATAATTGGTAGGTACCGACATAATAAATGTGGTTAAAATATTCCTACAATACTACTTTTTTATGGGTATCTCACTTTTAATTCTTAATTAGTTTAATTGTGAATTATGGACACTTCATTATGGGGCACAGATTAAAGACTAACTATATTTATACTGGTTTCATAAAAACGAATTCCATTTCAATTTGATTCTTTTCTTTATTCAGAAATTTCCATTTAAGTAATAGGTTTTATGATGGGAAAAGTTTTTGTTGCCATCCTTCGCGGCTTATTAATAAAAATTCGACCGAAGTTCCAAAGAGATTATTGTGTCATACTCGAGTTTCTTGTTTGTTGATTAAACTGCAATTATTTTAACCATTTTTGTACCTATTGAATTGTAAGACAGATTTTAAAAGATGAGAAAAACCTAGATATATTCGCGACCAAAGTTACTTATGAGATCTGTTTAAACTACAAATAGGTATCGAGTCTCCAAATATCTTGCATACCTTAGTAGGTATAGTAGTCTATACCTACACCTTTTCACCCCAACAGCGACATCAGTCATTTATAAGATAAACATATATTTATTAACTTAGGTAAGGAAGCTTAGCTCAATTCGTTAACTTTTCTGGGTTAAAATGACTTCGTCATCACTAGTATTTAAAACCGTAAATAGTTTCCTACATCTTCCAACCACCTACCTCCTAACTCACATCCCCAGACACCACCAATAAAAAGTTGTTAATATACCTACCTACCAAAGTAAACACAGGTATAACTCGACGAGATGGCAATATCATGCATGCGATTTATTTTGGTAAATTTAGAATAAAATAAGTGCAGTAGTTAGTTGAGCAAATATTCATTATTATTTATTTGCTAAGGTCTTCATTAAATAAAGAACTGCGAAGTCCAAACTCAAAAGTTCGTAAAGGGCGTGCCAGGATAAGCTAACTCAGTGATTCTGCTCCCGACGAATATGGGCTTGTAATTTTTACGGTTGGTGTGGCTCTACACCAGTAATTAATGTGCAAAATTTGAGCACCCTAAACTTTATAGTTTTTGTAAAAAAAAACGAAAAATCATTGTTCTTCGATAACTTTTTTTCTTGAAAATACTACTTGGCACCTGCTTCAAAGATAATATTTTATTTTTATTAATTAATAGGGAAAAATGGGTAGTCTGAATAACTTATATGAATACAACAAAAAGTCTGTGCAATATTCAAAGAATTATCCCATTTACTATCAAACAGTTACACATTGTAGCAATCATGAGCTCGCGTAAATAATTTCAAAGATTCATAGATAACGGCTTTAGAATGCATATATTATATTTTTTAAAGAATCATCCCCAACTTCAAATAGTTAAGGAGTTGTACCTTCCATCATCAGTTCACCAACTTGAGACATTCACTACTAGACGCAAATAGTTAAATAGCATTCGAAAATAAAGGAAACATTTCAAATGGGTCTACAAAATTGTATCCTGCAATTTCTCTGGGATCCCGTCTGGACCCGATGACAATGGGACCAATTAAAATAAAAATAAGCCGACAAACTGAATAACCAATTAAAACGCTGTTATTGTCTAGAAATTAATTACTAATGCATGCAAATAAGCATTCCTATTCTACAATGTTCTCATACAGCGTGAATTTATGTGCACATAATTGTACATAAGAAATATCACCCATGTACCCAAGTTTTGACTTTTGACTTTGTATTTTAATGAAATATAGATTACCTATATTTTTACCCTCTTATTGAACTTTTTGTAATATTTCATGTGCATAAATATACTCTACATCGGCCATACATGCCGATTTACTTTCAATGTTCAAATAATCATTGCATTCAAAGCAGGAACTAAGCATTTTGCGATTTTATTTAAATACATTAACATTACCATTATAACGTTTCACTGAAATTTGTTACCGACATAGTATCGTAACAATTTAGCACGGTATGTAACGGCCTCTTTTGATATGATTTTATGCCTAGATATTCTAAAATATAAGTACGAACCCTATTTTAAATGAACGACCTCGCACACCGCAGTTTGCTTTACCTTCTCCAGACTCAGAGTTTGTAATTCAGTAACACCGACCAGTTTGGTTCTTATTAACTTAGCGAGTTAGGTGCGCACCCGAGCAATACTCGAATCACAGACCACCTGAAGTATAAGATGGAGCATAATATAAAAGTAAAGTCCGAGTGGCGCGCGTTAAGCGGCGCATTTGGCGAGACGTGCAATGGTGGTTACAGCGTCCAAGGGATTTGATTGAACGGCGTGCACTCAGGCCACGCGAATACGTTTATATTTATTTAATATTAAATAACGCCCCGTAATCTGAACGGTTAGCCTTTGGAACAAGTGCTTGAGGGCAGGTCATAAAGCTGGGCCGGGACTCGATGATGGCAGAGATAAAGCGAAGAAAACAGTGGAGATGGACAGCCTTTGAGAAATTGAGTTACATCCTGAAGTCCAAGATTCCTCAATAGCTCAAAACAAAAGTATTTAACCAGTGTGTGATCCCGGCTATGACGTACGACGTGCTAGACATAGATGAAGACTGCGGGGTTGATACATGACCTTAAAGTAGCGCAGCGAAACAAGGAACGAGCAATACTAGGCCTAACGCTGCGATATCGAGTACGTAACAAGCTCATCAGACAACGCACTAAAGTGGTTGACGGGGGTCACAGAATCGCCATACTGAAGTAGGCTTGTGCCGGCCACGTGTGCCGACGACACGATGAACGCTGGAACAAGCGCGTTTTAGAGTGGAGACCCCGGCTTGGCAGAAGAAGTATGGGCAGACCATCAGCCCGATGGTCCGATGACATGAAAGAGATAACAGGGTCAGTTTGGAAGAGGGAAACAGACAACCGGTTTATATGGAAGCAATTTGTAGAGGTGTATGCCCAACCGTGAGCGAAAAAACGAACACACGCTGATAAAGATGAACACCCCACCGCAAAGCGCACACCATGCGAACGCCCCGCTTGCACTTCCACGCAATTTGCACACTTAAATAGTGTAACATCAAGAAAAACAAACTTCAGTATTTCGGTCACATCATGCGGGGCCCCAAGTACGAGATCCTCCGGCTAATACTTAAAGGGAAGATGCGTGGGGGTAGGAGCGCCGGTCCAAGAAGGCACTCTTGGTTGAGAAATCTTCGTGACATGACGGTTCTAGCACTCGTGGATTATTCCGTAATGCAGTCAACAAAGTTAAAATAGCCATGATATTGTCCAACCTTCGTTAGAAGAGGAACCAGAAGAAGAAGAAATAAGTGTAAGGCCAGAGTCGTGAGCGTCAGGCGGCGCGCGCAGTGAGGTGTGGGGCGGCGCGTCGAGCGTCCAATGGAGTTGAACGTCATTCACTCAGGGCACTTACGTAATACGTATGCATTTGTCAAGGACGTCACGCCGGACGCCTGCTCCATACTCAGGCCGTAGACTACGCAACCTAGAACTTAACACACGTAGATGCTCCCATACTCATTTAGTGTGGGAGCGCAACCTCTTATTTCATTGCGGCATTCACGATGTACATGATTTATGTCCGCCTTTCACTGCGAGCAGAACGGACTCATTAATGGCTCCGTTTAACTTACACCGCTGGTGTGACTGACAGCCGTCAACTGCATACTAGCACTTGGGCAGGGATGAACGTGAAACGGAGCCATTAATGAGTCCGTTCCGCTCGCAGAGCGTAATAGAAACAAAATATTGACTACGTTTCAGTGTCAGTATTGTAGTTCTCGTCGTGACCGAATACGGAGATCTCTACAACTTCCTATGATGAGCACGTATATGGCTCATGAAACCAACACAATTTTATTATTAGGTAACTATTCCGCACGGTTATCAAAATGGTGCAATACACAATTACAATTGCATTTATACATAATATATGTTGGCCTCTTGATCTTTGAAAATGCATAGTAATGCGGCGTTCGATGTTAGTCTGTGCTTGAATCGCTTCAGATTTGAGTTTCCTCTGCATAACTTGATGTAACCTAATAAGATGTAGATTCATAACTTTCATAAGTGATCACAGCACTTCAGGAGCTAATATGGATTTTCGGTAATTTTCAATTATTTTATGTAACTTTAACTCGGCACATTGATTTAGAACAACATTCTGATGAGTATTGTCTTTATTCCGTATTAGATATTTTTTAAACAATTTGCCAAATTTTTCACATTCGGTTTTTTGTACAGTAATATTTATGTAAGACACATTTACAGGAAATTTTAATTTCTCCAGACTTTTTTTAACCATCAAAAGGCTTCTTGTTTTATAATAGACATTATTAGATAACAATTTGCCTAATAGAGGAATGATAAAAATGTGCCTAATCCAAAGAAATGGTTTATATGTGAAAGCTAAAGAAGAATACATTTGTCATTATTATTTTTTGCTTGCGCCTGTAATTATCATTTTATAAAACATATTCCGTTTGTGTCTGAAGTCGAGAAAGATCATGTATTTAACATCAAATTTCATACTTCATTCGTTAAGAAAGAGGGCTTTGAATACAGAAACGACGCTGTAAAAAAGCTTTTGTTCTAACTTAAATAAGTAAATATTGCTTGATCTTTCCTACCCTTCCTGAAAAAGGAAAAGATTTCGCGTAAGATATAAAAGAAAAACACGATTTTTATATACGCTTAATGCTTTTGTTTAACATATAACAATGAGTGTTTGATTTGAAATTAGAATTTTTTCTACTCCATCACTTCTCTCCATTGAATGACGGACAGCGTAATTAAAAAAAATACCCATACATTTTTACTTTATCTGTGGTACTTACTCCATATTATTAACGTGTAGACCGTTGGAGTAGGGTTGGGAAAGGTTGCTGTGGGATTGCCGCGTGTTGCAGTCAAACACAAGTTCTGCTAAGGTCGCAGATGGCGCAAAATGGCCCTGATTTTACCGTTTATATTCCTATGCGTCACTTTTGCACTCGAATACTTGTCAAACCCTGACGGCAACGACTATAAACGATAACCACAGCACCGTCGTAGCTATAACTATATCAACTTGTATGCAAGTAGGCAAGTATAGTAAAGTTGAGTAAGTGAATCAGCGGGGATACTGCAACACTATTTCTTCATACATGTAAAATTTGGCCCAGGGAAGGAAACACATTTTTCAGTTACCCAATTTGACTACACCTATATAACTGGTAAGGCCGTGTTTTCGCAGTATTGGACTACCTACATGGAGTGGTATAATTTCCCAACCGTAACTGCGTTGTTGGTCCACAGCATGCCTTAACAGGTACTCAATTAATTAATTTTGAGGTTTAACACAGTCATGCTACTCGTACCAGACTTCTAGATATTTTCCCAGCTCTTTTGATACTTAGATTTATCTATTTGATTACCTACCTGCAATTATTTTTTGTACTTATTTC